>JALLOZ010002433.1:0-10314 GCA_036939875.1 Thalassiosira pacifica
AGCAGCAGCAGCAGCAGCAGCAGCAGCAGCAGCAGCAGCAGCAGCAGCAGCAGCAAAAGCAAAAGCAAAAGCAAATGCACCTTGGTCTTCATCCTTGTTGTCGTCGCCATGGTCTTCGGAGTTTAATTGTTGTTGTGTCCTGTCGCTTTCGTCCAAGCCCTCATCCAAGAACTCCTCCTTGCCCATTATACCCCTGGGGTTTGATTGTAGTTTTGGTTTTGTACGCCTCCCTCCTCCTCCGGCACGGGCCTTGGCACGGAAGCGATCCTGCTCTGCTGATCTGGGATGGAGGTGACCTGTAGCGGACTTTTCTGCTTGCCATCATTGGCTTTCCGGTAGAGATTCCCTCCCCTCTTCCCCCTCTTTGGCGTGCTGCTGTTACTCTGGTGCCGCTGTAGGAACAGATGATGTGAGGACGATTTGTGTGGCGATGATGTCAACATTTTGCAAAAATAATGCATGAATACTTACTTGCCTTGCAAAGATGGGACTTTTGGAATACATTTTCTCCTACTCGTTGCTGTGGCTCGTCCACTGACTCATTGGATCAAGTCTTGGACACATGCCCGCGGGAACAGAGGGTTTGGGGAAGTTTGTGAGGAGCGATGATTATGGTCAATAATTTACAAAAAATAAGGCATGAAAGCTCGCCTTACGATGGGCCTTCCGGCATGCTTCTTCTCCCCTCACTGATGTGGCTTGTCCACCAACTTGTTGGAAAGTTCACCTTCAAGTCTGGGAGCCGTGCTGCTAGGGAAACAGAGGACTTGGAGAAGTTTGTGAGGGGCGATGATTATGGTCAATATTTACAAAAATTAAGGCATGAAAACTCGCCTTATGATGGGCCTTCAGAAATGCTTCTTCTTCCCTCATTGATGGAGGCCATCCACCAACTTGTTGGAAAGGTCCCCTTCAAGTCTGGGAATCGTGCCACTGGGGGAACAGAGGATTCGGGGACGGCTTGTGAGCGGCGATGATTATGGTCAATAATTTACCAATTATGAGGCATGAAAACTTGCCTTATGATGGGCCTTCCGGCGTGCTTCTTCTCCCGCTCGTTGATGGGGATCGTCCACCAACTCCTGGGCAAGGTCCCTTTCAAGTCTGGGGCGATTTGGGGCTGACTTGAAGGGAGGGGAGGGTGGTATTTGAATCGACGGCCATGCTACGGCTATGGTCGGACCACAAATAATATGCGTGCCCTGCGCTGTTTTGGCTGCTGGGGTGCATAGGCGCTCGCAAACGCAAATCGCCGCTGAGGGTTTCTTCCCAAGGGGGAAAGGTGGAGACCCTCAGCAGCAATTTGCATGCGGCGCCGCCGGCGAGGAGGGGTTGCTGGCACCTTTGGTTGCATCGGGATGCATTGCTGCACACGTTTTCATCTTTTGATGAGGAGGGTTGTGTTGAGCCTGACATCAAGAGGCGTTCTCTTCGGCGCGGTCTGCTGGGCGTCCGTCAAACATAAGAAGGCTAAATTGGCGGGAAAATCCTGGACTTTTGAGGTAAGTCCCACATCAGTCCCATGAATTCCCCCTATTTTCACTTCTCATTTTCACCTATAGTCAGCTAGTCTTGGCTAGTAGGTACATAAGGTAAATATGGTATATTGCACGCTTTAGAGAGAGATATAACTTTTTGGGCAAGTGGCAATCCACTACTGCCTGCCAACACCATCATCCAACCGCGTTCTCATCATGGGTTATGCATGTGCGTTGCAGCACACCACTGGTGTTGGGTGTTGGCTTATTTTTCGCAAAAAATCAGTGTCTGCAAGTCAAGCTTGTGCATATCGTATTTCTGTGGAAGGTGTGCCATTGTGGATGGCGTTGCGGACGAGCTAATGTGCGTGTATTCCTTAGAGGGAGGGCACAGTGACCGACCTCATGTGTGTGGTTGAGGTCGTCAAAGTGGAGTACTCCATGGTAGCACTCATGTAGGTGGAGTTCTCCGTGGTTGATTCTGTGCCCCTAGAAGGTAGAAGGCGCCCTAGACAAGCCTGTGTAGCTGGAGCACGCTGTGGTGGAGCTCGTGTGTAGAACATGCAGGGTGGAGTTAAACTACTTTACCTGGAAATCGCCAAGGTCGCAATTATACGAGCTCGTGTGTGAAGTAATCTGAGTTTGATCACAGCATGTGTAGATGGAGTGTTCCTTGGTCGAGCTTGATTTGCTGGAATGGAGCACACCCTGAACATGCATGTGGGTACTTGTTTTCCTGACTGGGAAGGTTGAGTACAATTTGTCTACGGTGTAGGAGTTAGTGCAAAAACATATTTTTGCGAACACGAAAACGGCCTATCTGACCTTTGACACCGACGATGATACTGGAGAAGTTGACCGCCTACTCGGCGGCATCCTTAGAATAGAATTCATAGTTAATCAGATTAGATGCTATCTAAAACGGACGCTTTGACACCGATGGCGAACTTGGTGCGGTCTTTTGTATTCTCGAGAGATATGCCAAACAAGAAGAGAGTAAAGTTAGTAACCATGCCCGGAGGCCATAGACCCGTAGTCTGTAACCAACTGAGACTGCAGTCGTGACAGATGTGTGTTGATTGACGTCTTGTGCAATCGTCTGGTTTAAGTCTGCTTCCGGCGCTTCACTGGAGGCTGATGCCTCTGGCTTCTTTCCTCCTCCTGCGCCAGTCCTGCCGCGACAGAGGCCGCCGACTGCTTCCTAGTTGTCAGCGCTGTCGCCGTGCCCGTGCTGACTGTGTCGGTTGCGTTTACCCTCCTGGTCAGACGGACGCCCCCAGGGCCAGCTTACTGTTTTGCCGGCGCTTCCTCTGCTGTCGCCTCGTCTTCGCCTTCTCCTTGGAGGCCAGTGACGCCTTCCTGGCGCCAGAGAGGGCTTTGGCGGGTGTCTGCTTTTCGACTCCTGTCGTCGTCCTTATCGCAGACTGTCCAGTGGGGAAAGCCCACCTGTCTAGCCTAGCAGTCCCTTGTTCGTTGCGCAGTCGTGCTTTCCAGATGTGGTGGGCAAAGCGGAACCTAATGCCCCTGTTCTCTATCATGCTCTGCGTGTATGTGTCTCGCGTTAGGCGCACGCCCTGCACCAGTAACGCCATCGATACCAGGGTAAATATCCCACAGTCATTGTTGTTACCCTGCGTCGGGGTGGTCACGGTGTTGTCCTTGAGCATCCATGCCGCGGACCACACCGCAAACCCCGGCCCAGTGTCCCTGAACCCCGGCCTCGTGTCTAACGGCTCGTACCATAGCTCGTCGTAGACGTACCTCAGGATTGTCTTCATGTACCTCTGGCTGTCTCTGTTCAGACCGCTGGAGTCGTACAATTCAATTCGCTTCCGCCTCATGTCCACTTGGGCGAACAGCCAGTGCATGTTGTTCTGGTTGATAGGGATGAATAGCTCATTTATTCCTCTGATCCCGCCTGGCAGCGAGTATCCCCACCGTCTGACCTGAGCGTAGTCATACCGCTGCAATGTCTCCAGCAGCCAAGTCAGGAAATGTGAGTTGAAGAAGCCTGTCCTCGTGTGTGTAGGTTGGATGACTTTTTTGATCATGAACGTGATGATCTCGTCTGTCAGCCACTCCCCGTCGCGTAGACTCCGAGCGCTGGCCAGCGACACCTGTGCCACGCCGTCTGAGACCACCACTGGGTCGTATCTTGACCCATCTGCTCGTCTTGGCAGGCGGGTTTCTAGCATGCCTCTTGTTTCCCTTTGCTCTGCCAGCGGCACCGCTCTCGTGAATTCGTCTAGTATTCCTATCCTGTCCCTGTTGCTGGCAAGGACATTCGGCCTTGCTCGACGTTCTTGTACCTCTACCCTCCGGTCCTTGCTATGCTTAGCATTTTTTCTTCTTCTTCCCCTTTGGCCCCGCTGATCGCGCGTGGTCAGGCTTGGTGGCTCCGATCCTCGTCGTTGGGTTGCGCTGGCCCTTGTCGTCTGTGCGAGCCTTCTTTGCCGTCCTTGCCTCCTTCGTCGCTGGCTGCTGCCTCTCCTTCGCTGCTGCTTCTGCTTTCTCCGCCTCTCTTTTTGCAGCTGCCTCCTTCTCGGCTGCCTCCTTATCCGCCGCTTCCCTCTCCGCTGCGGCCAGACGGGCTGCCTTCGCCTCTGATGCCGATCCTTTGGTGTATGCCGCTGGCGCAGATGTCGGTATGCTTTTGTTGTCCTCGTTGGCGGTGACCTTTTTCCAGCTGGATGTCTTGCCTTTCGAGACCCGTAGCGCTCTGTCTGCCGCGGCTCTTGCCGCCAGGGTTGCGTTGAGCCAATACTGCGCTCGTTCGGTGCTGCGTTGGAACAGCTCCGCCGGGTCTATCTCCAGCAACCACTTGCTTTCGGGTGGTAGGCTTGCGATTCCCATCTCTAGTTGTCGTTCCACCTCCTTCAGCAGGTCCCGCCGGTCGTTCAGAGAGATCGAGCCATTTGAATGGTGATGCTTCGTCAGATTGCGGAAGATCCATTGCGAGTGTGTGATTTCGAGCACCTTGGTGATGAACCCCTTCATCCAGGAGTCCACCGCCATGTTAGTCTCGCAGCCGAGCAGATAGAACTCCTGCAGCCGTCTGACGTTCTTTGAGATCTTTCCTTCTGTGAAGTGCCTCCAGCCAATCGCATCCTGCGCCGCTGTCGCTCGTCTCATCGACTGGGACATGCTACCAAGTGACCTCCTTCCCGCATCGATGTCTGTGAAATTGGCGTCTCCTTGGCAAAGTATGTATATTGGCACCCAGGTGGCGATATCCGGATGCGTGTGATTGTCCTCCATCCACTATTGTAGGCTCTCCACTGACTCCCGCAGTAATTGTTGTCGCTCCTTATTGCGGTAGCGGTTGAGGTGTCCCGCGTCTTCCGGCTTGCCGCAGTTTGGGCAGGCGTTAATGGCACTCGGATCTCTTCTCGCTAGCATCTCCCCCGTCCCGCAGAACCCAGACGCCTGTTTGCCTAGCCACGGCTGGTACATCTTTGGTTTCTTGCTTATGCACTTGTTGAGGTCCTCCCATGCCATGTCGTTGAACTTGTCGAGGTCCATGATGCCTTCGTCCGCGTAAAACTGGCGAGCCCTTGCCTACCCCACATGGAAGCGCAGTGGCTTCGACAGGTCACTCGTCTGTATTCTCGCACCTATGTACACCCGCGCTTGCTCCAGAGAGAGCTGCTGGGGACCGGCAGTCCCGCCGTATGTCCTGTCAAACACCGCCTCCGTGATGGCTTCCTTGGCTATGTTGTTGCATATGCAGTTAAGCTGCGCCGGCAGAGACAGGTCATATCGCCTCCTGGAGTCGTCCTGGTGTGCTTTCACATGTTTATGGTTGTGCCCCGACTTCATGCGGCCTTGCACCCGTCTTAAAACTTGATGTATGTCGCTGTTCTTGGTCCCTGCTGGTATGCGTTTGAGCTTTTTCGAGAAGGTATATATTGCGCCTTTGTTGTCGCAGAAGACCTCGCTGTCTTGACCCTGCGTGTGGAAGTAGCCCTCTACAGCGTACAAGAATATGTGGATCATGAGCATACCCAATAGTTCTCCTCGGTAGCTGCTCGCATCCTCCGACCTCTCTACCAGAGACCCGGTAATCTGATTCCCTATCGCAGTGCAATATGCGGTCCATCCCGCGGACGAGAGGTCGTGAGCCCGCCGTCTGTCATATGACCCGTCTGTGACGCATACCAGGGTCCCCGCCAACAAAGCCTCCGCTACCCACACAGGATCGCCATCCAATTCCAATCCATCCCACATCCACTCTCCTCCCATCGCCTCAAGGTGTTCTCTGAATGTCGCCGGTGGTGGCGACTCTAATGTTTGTATCAGCGCAGGTCCTGTGCCCCGTATCCGCAGCGCTGTGTCGCTTACCACCGTGACTGTTGCCGGCACCCCCCTTGGCTCTCTTGCCGGGTGGTGTCCGTGTAGCCGGAATGGTCTGTTGGTGCCAGGTTCCTCGTCGTCGCGTTTGTATACCTTCACCCGGTCGTCTTGGTGGACCTCAATACTGGCTGAGCCGCGGTGAAAGAAGCACCGCCATATCCGTGTTGACGGTGCGGTCCACCTCCCCAACGGCTGTCGCAGGTTCATCCCACCGCCGACTGTCAGCCGTGAGAGCGCAGTTCTCCAGTCTTTCCAGTCCTTGTCCGTAGGGTACTCCTTGCCGAAGACTAAGTGGGATCGGTGTCGTCACATGCCTCCCTCTGGTGTCTCCCGCCAGTCCCTATAGTAGTTCTCCTCGATTTGGCGCCCTGACGCTGACGCGATGCCCGACAGGAATATGACCTCCGGATACTTCCTGACCCTGTTGATTGCCGCCAGCTCCGCACCTCGCACCCCTTCGTCTATCATTGCCTGCATCACCGTCTTGTCATACGTCCTTGGGGCCGGCAGAGGGGTGTAGTCTAACTCCAGGTCGATCCCCAGCACGTCGATCCGTTCCCACAGCGCCTTTACCCACAAGTTGGTGGCGAGGTGCCCCCAGGTGTCGTAGTCATACGAGTAGGGGCAGTCCGCCACCCCAAGCTTGATCTGCAGGTGTTCCAATGCCGCTTGTAGCGTGATGCCGATCGCGGAGTCTGTCCCGTAATGCTGTAGGAACGAATTGAGCGTGGCCACAGCCGTCTCCGTTGTCAGGTCGTAGAGGCCCATCCCGCAGAAGGCTGCGGGTAGGTACCTCCACTTAGTTGTGATCGCTCGCACCACTCCCAGGCTGCTGATGAAGTAGTAATCATCTGCGAAGGCAAACTGGTGCTCAAACTGCAGGTCCACATGGGACAATCGGGCATGGTGAACAGCGCCTACACAAAATGGAAGCGCAAGCCAATTGCGGACCGCAGATGGGCCACTGGCAAAATCTTCTTCCGCAAGGCAATCAAAGAAGCCGGCAAAATCACCAAGTTGTCCGGCGAAACAGATCTCTCCGCCAACGCACTGACTCAGAACAACGTACGCAACGAGATGGCCGAACAGATGGGCGAAGCATTCGACAACCTCGCATTGGCAGCAACGGCCAAGCAAGCAACCCTCGAATCCATGGTCCAGACCATCGCCGAGCTCACCGCTGCCAACTCCGCGCTCACCAAAACCAACGCCTCACTCACGCAACAGCTACAGAAATGCCAAACCAATGGCAGCGCACGCAACAACGGAGGAGGCAATAGCGGACGCAACAGCGGAAGCAACAGCGGCGGTGGCAACGGGGGCGGTAACAACGGTGGAGGTACCACGCAACAACCAAAGGAGTGGCCAGCCTGGACGGATCCAGGGGCGTATTGCTTCACTTGCGGGTACAAACTACGCCATGGACACACCAGCGCCACGTGCCCCAAAGCAAAGGATCACCCTGGGCACAAAAAGGAGGCAACCAGAGCCAATCCAATGGGGGGCAGCCTGAAAGATGCAGGCTGGGGACGCGCGCCCAACGGCACAGAACGCAAGTGACGGGGCGGACCAGCAGGGGACTCAGTGTTAGTTAATAATGTTAATCATAATAAACGATCAAATCATGACACTATACAATATGAACCCCCTGGCTGTACCAATCCACCTGACTTTAAAAAAGCCACTGCGTTCCTTGACAGCGCAGCCTCACTCACCTTGCTACAACAACAAGCAATCTACAAAGTAGCACAGGTCCAAGAACAACCAAAAACACTTGGCACCCCAAACGGCAGCCCAATGCATACACAAAAAACAATTGAGCTGCTGCTTCCGAAATGGCCAACCAAGGCGAGAAAAGGGTACACAGTACCCAACATCACCAACAACTTAGTCTCAGTGGCTGAGCTGTGTGACGCCGACTGTACTGTCCTCTTCCACAGATATGGCGTCAACATAGATTACGACGGCGAAATCATTGGAAGAGGATGGCGCGATCGGCCATCCAACCTGTGGCGCATCCCACTCACTTCCGAGGGTGGTGATAGAATCACGCCTCAGACAGATTGGGCCAACGAAAGCGACGGCATCTACAGCATACAAGCCAATTCGATTTACGAATGCGAGAACAAGGACCAGCTGATACAATATTATCACGCCAGCCTGTGCTCCCATCCAAAATCGGTATTGATTGCCGCCGCTGATGCAGGGTACCTCCGAGGGTGCCCAGGGCTAGACGCCAGCGCAATCCGAAAATATATTGGAGTTGAATACGCCACGGAAATGGGCCACATGAAACAGATCCAAAGCGGCGTACGCTCAACGCACAAAAAGTCCAACCAAGGCCGCCCGAAACACGATGGACCAGACAACCAGCAGAGCAAAATGCTAGTATAGCAACAAAAAGCAAATCAGTAGATAGGCGAGGCAGTAGACAAGTGGAAAAGTAGAGCTGTATGTAAGTGAAGAAGTAGAGCCGCAAGTGAGCAGAGAAGTAGACCAACAGACTAGCATACCATCAGAGCAGCAGGTTTGCAGACCAGGAGACCAGCTGAAAAGCATAGCAGTATATCAACAGAGCAGTGGGGCAATAGAGAAGCAGAGCGGTAGAGCGTAGTAAAAGAAGAGTAATAGAACAGCAGAATGATGGATCAGCGGTTCAGAGGTAGATATTGTGTTTGCCGCCACCGTTACTTATAATCAATCATGGAAGGAGTGGGCCGTGAATATATGCAAGTGATTTGGGGTGATACAGTGAGAGTTCCAGGAGAACATGAACCCAACTAGATTTGACAATGCATGAAGGGGATGGGGATTTAGGGCAATTTTGGGGTAGAAACCTGTGCTATAAATATAATGGGGTAATTAATAGCCATCAAAAGTGACTTCAATTCAGCTTTTTTATTTCTTCATTTTTAGATTAAAAAAGACTATTTTAGGACGCAGAGCCAGGTTGTGGGCAGTTACTGCAACCCATTGTTCCTGATCTGGTCCATATTTCCAAGTAAGGATGTTTGTTGATCAAAAATTAGTCCCCATCATCTATACAAGCCAAGATCATCTCCTCAGGTCATGGCAAGACTCCCATGTCCTCTCCAACCTGGTCTGGTTAACATCATCTTGCCTCTATGAGGTGGTCCTGATCTGGTCCATGTTTCCAAATAAGGATGTCTATTGATTGAAAATATTCCTGATCATATGCAAGCTAATATTCTCTCCTTAGGTCAAGCTGAAACATGCACACTCCGTCCAACTTGGCCTGGTTGAACACGACCAACCACATCAATTCATACAATATCAACAAAGGCTCTAAATGAAATCACAGATTTCTTTCTCAAACATGATACCAAATCTTGCAATCCTCATCATCATCTGAAAGTGGCAACTTGACCATTATTTAACCAAATCTATCTATAGAATAGAGACAACACACATATATGCTTTGTGACACTAATGCAAACAGTTGTTGAATGATTTGGATTGTTCAACTGATACCCACATAATATTCTTCACAATCACCTTGGACACAAGGTGCAATCTTTGTGGTGTCATCTGGCATGTTTACCGGCATTGATTTTTTGCAGAGGGTCATCTATCTTTTGAATGTGGTACCTATCATATGATAGAAAAATGTAACATATTGTGCACAGGTCTTTTGGTCTTTCTTGTTGCTTACCCCGTTACTTACACTTGATTGTAAATTGGTGTATGATGCTCATACGATTGTGAGCCACTGATCTCACCTTTGCTTCTATTATGTTTGGATATGTGGTCATGTATTACTCATTAAAACATATGAGCTTGTTGCTTCTTGGATCCTGAGTTTGTATAGGTTTATGCAGGTTTCTACAATATTAATCCCACTATATTAAGGAGTATCGTAAAATGATACAGAATGGTGTCACCAAGACACAATCCCATGAAAAAAATATTTGCATTGACAACTGTATGCTAAATCTTATGTTTGTGTCATCGTGTGGGTAGACAATAAGGGCAATGATGTGCTAGCATCAAGTGATTGAAGGAGGACGGATAGATCATACACTCCCAAGTAATTGTATATTGCCCATACGCAATGAGCTGCTCGATGATTGCCATACACAATGAGCTTATTGGTTCTTAATTTGATGGTGTCATCTCTGATGATTCTGAATAGGGGGTTTGGGCAAGGACACCGCAAGTTATGATGATGATGATGATGACAATGGTGGTGCTGTAATGATAGTAGTGGTTCTAGCAAGAAGTCTGGCGAGACAAGGCTAAAACAAGTAATACAATAATACTCAATTTTACTCTTGTGTTATCGTATTCTTATTTGTAGGATCATTCCAATTTGAAGCTGCCCTCGGGAGCACGTCTCTGATGCAAATTGCCATAGACTGGCTGCAAGATAAAAAAATACAGGTGACAAAGAAGTTTCGGATTTAAAAACTCGGATTTTTTTTCTTCTTTCTTAGGCTAAATCCAGCCAATTCAATTGAAAAAA
>JALLOZ010002456.1:0-10095 GCA_036939875.1 Thalassiosira pacifica
ACAACCGCAACATGGTTGAGGCATTTGTGGTAGTAGACGAAGGCGCCATAGTCTGGGAGCATCGCATCTGTAGAGTCAGAGTCCACGGAGCTTTTGTCGTCATCACCAACGCAAGTGAAAATACAAGCATCTTGTGCAGCCAACTGATGCTTGGCGAATTTTCCAATCGAAGTACTAGGCTTAGTTGCGGTCGCAGATGGTATGTAGGTTGAGAGTTGAGTAAGGAGAGACGTCGTAGGGCGAGCTGATGCTTGGCGAGCTGATGCGTGGCGCCAACGTCAGCGGTTGCTGAGCTTGCGCGACCATTTGGACGCAACTTTGTTGAAGATGGGACTGCCAAAGGGTAGATGACATAGATGGAGTCATCGTTGGTAGATCTAATGGGTCCACCAAATGGCAGACAAAAGGCATTGAATGGATAAGTAGATGATTCAGTATTTACTTTATCGTTTATTATGTTCCCTTTGCCGTCAATATTGTTGCCGTAATCAAGGACAAATCCATTGTCATCGTTGGAATCTGAGGGGATCTCATTTTCCTCATCGACGGTCGTATTTTTTGTGTCTCTACACTCTACGGTATCTATATGTATGTAAGGCATATTATGTAATTAAAACCATGAGGAATCGTTGCGGTGGTTAGGTTTGCGATGTGGCTGATCATCGCCAGGTAAGTCCTCATGATTAATGCATATTGAAGTCGTATCCGTTACGGAACTGTTTAAATGTGCCATAACCCGCCGACGCATGCTGCGCGTACCACGTGCTGGTCCATCTTATATGGCAGCTAATAGATATCCTTATTCACTAACTGTATCCTAAGGTTAATTTTTGTTGGCGAGGTTAAAAATTACCCAAAAAACATGGCCCACTTTTTCTTTCCCCCAAAAAAATATTGACGGATTTCCCCCCTTTTTTCATTTTGATTCATTTTCTTCTCCCCCCTCAATTTTGGGGGGTGTACCCCTTTTTCATACATATTTTTTTCTTTAGGCTCTTAAGGGTGAGTTTTTGTAAGAACCGCTTCTAAACGGAACTGACCATGGTGGCCGACCCGCTCCGTATGACGTACATTTTTTATTTGCGCGCAGTCGCACAGCAGTCGCACGCATCACGCCGTGATCACGCTCTGCACAAACACAAACACAACGGCGAACGACGAACGACGGCATCATTCACTCATCATCATCACTCATCATTCACGAGCAATTCTCAGTTCACAAGCAACAATCAACAGTGATGCTGGCGAGCGAGCAAGAGATGGATGTGAGCTATCGCCGCGCGGGTGGTAGAGAGTGCAGCAACAACAACAAGTAGCAGACGCAGCTAGTGCAACGGGCCTCCCTCGCCGCGACCAGCGGCGTAGTTGACAGTCAACGCAATCTACATCTACCCACCACCATGCACCGACGAATCCATAATATCGCATTCCTCCAAAACAGTTCCGGGATCAATGGCAGGTTCCCTATTGGGAGGACTGCGCTCCTCCGCCGGGCAAAGAACCAATGACAGAGCAGGGGAGGGCAAACGCGAGGCATAGATTGATAGGAGTCTGAAATCAATTCAAGATAGTGAAGATGAACTGTGCGAGAAGAGAAGGACATAAGTTTAGCTATGCAAGGCGATGCTTTGGTAGAGCGAGAGGAGACATGCAGCCGGCGCAAACTGAATCTTGTCAATAAGGAAAAAAGTCTTGTGACACGCGATGAATCTTTGGCAGAACTAAAGAGGGCATGGAGTCAGCACGAACGGAACCTTGCATTGCCAAGTGAAGCAATACAGCAATCAGTACGAATGAGAAGAGGACGTTCCAATGAGAATAAAGAACTTTGCGGCATTTCAGGCTATGAACGGCAAGCTCTGCATAGTGGTGTAAACAAATTTATTGTATGAACCAGGCGAAAAATGAGTTCACATTACAAATGGTGCCTTGCCAAATCAAGCATGCCTCAATTGGCCCATTTCGAAAATAATATTGTCTCCTCGAGTATAATCATAAGAAATGAAATAATTACAAATAAAAGATAAATAGAATATTGTGCCGAAGCTATGGTCAATGCTATGACCATGGCTATAGCTAACGCTATGACCAACGCTATGGCTAACGCTATAGCCAAGGCTATGGTCAAGTCCATGGCCTTGGCCATAGCGTTGGCCATAGCCTTGGGCATAGGACCTCTGAGCCTTGATGTTTGACCATTTTGTACCTGTGTTTAGTGAGAGACAAGGAGTGAGACCGAATTGTCTTGAGCTACCAGGTGACGTCCAAACTAAATTGGGGCGACCGGAGCCAATCAAGAACAAACGATTCATCCAGGTCAATCATTCCCTTGAGAGCAAATCACTCACATGAGGGCCTACAAAAAGTAATTAAAATTTTGCAACGTTTGCTACACTGGTGTCAGTAGCTGGAGAGGCAGACTTCTCGCGCACCAACTCAAATGACTTTTACTTGCACCAAGTTCTCAATGCAAATATGTACTACTTTTATAAACGATCTAGCCAACGCTGTCTCCACCCCATTTCAAGACAGCTAAAAGGAAGAACAGCCTTCAAGTCATCCAATCACACAGCCACCAAATGAGCCCTTCTAACAAGCCCTCAGGCCAGCCGATAAAACAAGCATCCTTTCAGCCCAGCTCATAACCCTCTAACCATCCATCTACTCATGTTGCTTTTGCTGCTAGGCTGGGAGCTAATCTGACCAGCTAAGTAATTGCAGGAATCCATGATAACAATAGCATATCTTTATCTTATAGATGTATCATATCACATTTAGCAATACGCTTATCAATCTCCACACATTACAATTCCAGATGACTTTGGCAAACAAAATAGAAATGATATCTAATGATGTGCGGTCACACTCTTCACCATCCATTTGCCAGTATTTGCTTGGCTTTTATTCCATCAAGTTTGTGTTGTACCCTGCTGTCCCTGCTGCATGGTAGTGGTTGAATTGACACTCTGTTGTGCAACAGTTGCATTCAAAGGCAAAATGCCAGGATGTTGATATGATTTTCCCTGAACAGCTATAGTCACCACACTTGGCATTTTTACCAATGCCTCAAATGATACATGGCCCATCAATAATCCTTGCAATGTGTGCAAGGTAACTATGACAATAGACCGGTCTTGCGCGACTTTGAATTTCTTTTGCGCTGTATTTCCCCCCACAAGGAAAAAGTCTTTGTATGAAAATTACAATAGACAGAAAGAAGAGACGAGAACATTGTAGACATGCCGATCACAGATTAGTATTTGCCAACACATTTACCATCTTGTTGACTGAATCTGATGTACTCACTTGTGTTTTTTTGAGAAACTTGTATTGGCTTTACCCCCAAATGATTCAATCATAGCCTTGATCTTGGTTACTCCTACCAGATCTGGATGCCCTCCACAAACTTCAGGGAAATGGCCTGCGATAACAAATGTCTTGCCAGCAAGGAACTTTGTATGCATAGCACCACACAGTCCAGGCTTGATAATATTGAAACATCCTGTGGTAGTGGCATTCTTGACTTCAAGACCAGTTGTTGTGACACTAACCAAAGAGGAAGCTGCTGATAAAGAGCTCTTCGAAAGAGACATGGCCTTATTGGCAAATTTTGGTTCCTTGGCCGCAGTTTACTTTGAGCTATCCCCATTTTGCATAGAAGCTGCTTCTTTTTCTCCTCTGCCAGCATTGGCTGAACTGCTCACAGCTATTCCATCAGGTCCACTGACTAGGAGAGCAGATCCAATTGATTCGTCTAGGACTGGCTCTTCAGGAATGTCTTCCAGCTCCCTTGCTGTTGCAGTTTTTCTTGCGTTCATTGCAGTATACTTTGATTTGAGGCGGCTCCAGAATGAGCTGATTTGTTGAGCCGTTAGAAGCTTTCCATAATCAGACGTGCTACTGAACTTCAATAGGCCATTGCTAAGTCTCATTTCTCTAAGATCTTTCATTGCTTCTTCAGCCGTATACTTTTGCCTCCCTTTCTTTTTCATTCCGCCAGTAGTCTCCCCATCATTGAACATCCTTATGAGCTCTTGTTTAAGTTCCTCATACATTTCCCCCCTGTTGCCCATTCAGGCTTCAGGTAGCATCCAGGACCAAACCACCCATTGCCTTCTGAAGCACCTGCACCAGATCCATCTGCCGACGCATAGGCATCACTACACTCTTCAGATCTATTGGGCATCCTTCCTACTCTCAACATTCCATCAGTGCCAGAGACTATGATTGCAGCAGTATCTAGCATGTTTCTTGATGGAAATCAATGCTTTCTTGATGCAATATGCCTTGCTAGCCCACTCTTGGTTGTGAATTCCGCAATACAACAGTCGCTCATAGATGGATCAAGTTCTTGGCATCTGTAAAGACCTCTATCGAATGCTATCAAATGATCTGTACATTGCTTCTTCCGCCTTATTTCAGATTTAGCAATGTGTCTGGAGACTTTGTTTTTTTGTACTCTGCTTTGCTTGGATTCAGTGGAATGCTCAGATTTTGTACCACTCTTGGTCGTTGGTATCTGGGAGGTCACAAAGTAGTCCGGCACCTGCGGTGAGTTACTCCATCTTTGTCAATTGTATCAAGCCCAATCAGAATTCCTTTGCCAATGCCACTATGCCTCCAGCATTGGAGTGCATTGTTCTTCCTATCTAATACAATTCTGTGATAACGTGTGAGGCTTTTATTGCTATTGTCCAAGCCTTCTCCCCAAACTGGATGAAAGGTTGAAGCTGTAGTTCCTCTGATGCCTGGACCATCTTCAAATGCAGCAAGGCATGTTTCAGCATTTGTAATATCTTCACTGCCATTGTCGATGGCAGTCTGCCGATTACCACCAAGCCTGCCAAAGACCCCATCTAAAGCTGTTTTTCCATCACCATTCACTGAATGTCTAACCTGGACCTCTTCAACCTTCCCGTCTGTCCACACATGCCAATATGACTGGCAACCCTTCAAGACATTTTAATTGAAGCATCCCACACCATCTGATTCGAAGTGCACATTGATTGTTCCAATTTCATCCGGGAAACGGGTGGGAAGGAACTCAGAGTAAATATAGGCCTTTGATGCAAGAACGAAGTTTGAATCTTGGGTAGTATCATTGCTGAAAAGTTAAACAAAATGTACATCAACAGTACCCTCCTTGCTGTCAACATTTATAAGAATCATGAATCCGAGGCATGACGTTCCACGCTTTGCAAAAAACTTTTCATGGTTCTCACAAAAATAAGTTGCAAGGATCTTCATCTTGTAGTCAGAGACAACAATAGCTTTGTTTTTCTTCAAGGTTTGAATCTGGTTGCGGGTGAACTCTGATTCTACCTTCTTGCAGACAATGTGCAACCTCCAGTCAATGAGATTCTGGGGACATTTCTCTACCTCCTTCTTAAGTTCGAGATATTTCTCTTTTTCTGGAGGTGAGAGATTGGGGAGGTTCTTGGCCAGCTCAGCAAGTCTCAAGAGGTCAGAGAATACTTCAAATGACTTCTCGCCATCGTCACAGGGGCCTTCATGGGTTTCAGTATCACAGTATTTGTATGCAATGCATTCAGTGTCATAGTAGACCTTCTTTTTCTTTGTAGAGTTGCCTTGCCTGCTCAAACCACAACTGATACACTGGCAACTCTTAACCCCATTTCTTTCTAGGTGCGGCTTAAACCCGCACTTGTGCCAAGTGTAACAATGGTCATTTTTTTCTGATATGCTCTTTATTTCATTCTCTGACAGCTTCAGAACAGCACCATAAAGCAAATGCACTTCATGTAATTGCTTGATACTATTGCCCCCTTTGATAGTATCCTCATCATCTAACCCCACTAAGCTCTTGATGGACCCATTCGTCAGGCAGCCTAACAATCTATTCATAGAGGTGTAACTTATCCCACCTCGAGGTGTGAAGCTAAATTGTTTCTCGTGCCCTGTTTGCAAAAGACAGCGCCTCGAAGATTTAGGACAGATTGTGCTGCATCTATTGCCATTGTTGGTGTTATCAACTCCCTCAGATTCCTCTGCTGCACAGTCCCTTGCAATCTTTGTCAAATTAGCTGTTGTAGAAATTGCATCCAGTTGGATGTTGGCTCTGCTTGCTAATTCATAATTCTTCAGGCCATATGCATGGCACTGAGCATAGTTTGCATCAACCTTGTTGAGAAATTTCTCCAAGTTGTTGATGTTGAACCAAGTTCATTTGGACTTGACTTGTTCAACAGGCTCCATAGGGCCTGGAAAGCAAGCATGCTTTCTGGCATGGCGCCATTCATGATCCAAGATGTGCTCTTCAAGTAATTCCTCTGCTTCCGACTTCTTCATCTGTTATGAGATAGCTGACATTACATGGCGCCTTTCTTTTGGCTTCTTGCCAACCAAAAAAGGTTTCATTGACAAAAAAACATCAGCATGTAACACTTGAATCATGAGGTCACTTCCCGGTATATTTGTTTGAACAGTATCCTCAGCTATATGAAAGATTGTTTTTTTGTTCAAACATTTGTTCAGTGGAAAGAGAAAAATACACAGCTGGCATGATAACCTGCATAGTTCCAACTGCACTCACAATATTCTGTGTTGTTCAAGTCTGATTCATTTCACTTTTTTCTCTCCTTTGCCTTTTTTGACATTTCTTTCTGAGCCTTGTTGCTCCGCTTGTCTAGAGCAGTTGCAATGAATTTCCTACTTATTGGAGTTGAGATATTTGGAAGGATGCCCTTTGCCATTCTGTCCAATCCATAGCCTGCAACCTCCACTATTTCATTCTGTCATTTCTTGGAGTATTTGGATGGGTCATATCCATTAAATTTCACATGAATTTGTGCAACAACAGATGACACTTTCTCTTCGCCACATGCAGACATCTTTTGTCTGACAGTCACAGCCAAACCTCCAGAGGATTTGTTTGTAATATCTTTTATTGGATCAGACTTTTTTTGCTCTCACTTGATTCACACCCTCTTGCGCCCGTGGACGAGTTTGAGTTGTATCATAGGATAATCTCACTCACTTCTGCCTTGCCCTGACAAGCCTTGATAGCTGAGGCTCTGGGAGGAGAGGCTCTTGTTGAGGCCCTTGTTGAGGGTCTGCCTGAGGCTCTGGCTGAGGCACTGGCTGGGCAGGACGGCAAGTTCTGGCCTGGATACTTTGCACCACCATTACCAATATTTCAGCACTCCATCTACATTTGCTCAGATTCCCAGCAGTAAATTGGCTACACTTCAAGATGGATGGGTCTCAGGCCCCAAAGTTGGGGTCGGTCCTGTCATTCCTTACAAGCTAATCACATAATTGGCTACCACTTTCAGTCTCTGCCATAGCTGAAGCAAGTCAATATATGAAAACCTGAAGACAATGATCCAAGCAGGCAAACAAAAATGATCAGAGGAGAATATAATAAAGCCCGTTAGAAGGCAGGCATGTAGAAATGGATCCATCAGTAAATAGTTCATACCATATAAACTCAAACATTTGCTGCCTCTGTTTCCAAAGATAATTTCAAACTGGGATACAACAAAACCAAATTGATGAAGATCCAACCAACCTTGATGCCTCAGGGCAAAACGGCATGAACAAGAACCAAGCAACGATCAAACCTGTTGGCATCATTGCGGGGGTGGTACTGATGTCGGCAATCTTACTCCAATGCCGCCAACTCTCACACCTGATGGGGGCACATATGGGGGCACCAATTGTGTTGATTGAGTTTATAGTACTAAAAGAGAATGCTGCAACAAATACTTTGATGATCAGAGTCGTGTATCCTCCGGTGAACGATGCGTACATCAATATGATGGCGTTTGATGTTGCCGGGAAGGATGGAGCGTTAGATATCTTAAGAGATTTGATGGAGTATTGGCCTTGGTAGGTGTTACCGCGGTCAAGGGTCCATCCGGCACTGTTACCGTCGCCAGTATTTTTCCACAGTGAACTGGGAAAGGTGCCTGATTCAAAGTCTTTGCCTTCCAATGTCAATATGCACGTTCTGGTTTCCGCTGGTGAGGTGGATACAGGTGCGAGGTTCGAAAGTAATGTAGTAGCTGATGGCAATATCGACTCCTCCTTCTCTATAGGAGACACTGTAGGACCCATTCTAGACCCCTCATCATTGCACATGCTAAGCAACCTCCAACCCTGATTCAACTTCTTATCCTTAGGTCCATTGCTGCCTGTTGACATGGATTTGATATGATACACAACATCCGACAATAACATTTGGCTGAACGACATGAATAACCACAAAAAATGATCCATCAAAATCAAAGCTCCAGCAACAATCTCATCATTCAGCTTGACGTTTATTGTGCATGTGTTCACTCTTCTTCAGTCTTCAAGGGACAATGTAAGAGCACAGTGCGCGAGTGTGTTACTTTCTGCTCAATTGATCGAACCTCTCAACAATGCGATCTCAACATCAAAGCAAGCCAAGCAAGCCGTTTTTCATTTTGACCACTTTACGGATGACAATTCAATCAACTAATCTCCTAATACCAATACCAATAGCAGCATGGCAACAACAACAATCATTCTCGATTACTCATGCTCCTGGTGGATCTGTACTCCACAGACTGCACCCCTCCAATCCATTGAAATTTTGGATAGAGACCAATACAAAATATTTGCCAATCTGCACTCCACACTCACCAAAGCTGATGGGGCACCTCAAATGGTCATACTCATAAGTAAATCCTTTGAGCCAATGTTGAGAGAAGGAATTGGAAGCTGGGCATGTAACTCAACTCATTTCAAGGATTAACAGTATTTTGATAAGGCATCTGATTTTGAGGGGGAGGGTTCTTTTCATAATAGCAAGGACATAATGAATGACCCTGATAATAGCAATAGTCAGAGGCCGGACTCTGGGCCCATAGTTAGAAACATACCTTGACTTTTCTAGGCTGTGATATCATGCAATGCGCAACCTTTGCTGACCTATGTGGTTTTGACGATAGCAAAGGTGGCTGAAGCTATCTCTGCACGATCCCTTCCATACTACCCTACAAATTTCCTTGTGAATCATTCAGCATTACATCCAATGAAATAGTGTGCAATTCAACTGGTCGTTGGTTCCCAGATACAATACTACCATACCATATCTTCTGCAACCCTGCAACTGCTTGATTGAAAAGCGTGTCATGATTGCAGTACCATCCTGTAGATTCCCTTGTGAAGATACCATCATTGACCAGCTTCATATCCAACGACCGTGCGATTCAACTGGTCGTTGGTTCCCATACCATACCATCCAGGTATTTTCTACACGCAACTGCTACACTTAATCATAGCCACAGTTGGTTTTGAATGGTACAGCAGAGAGAGCATGTGCTATGTCAATATCACAAAACAAGCAACAACACAAGCTCAAAGCAACCATCTCCTCAGCCCAACAGTCAACCATACAGCCAATCATCTAACTCAGCCCAGTTTAGCCATCTTTGCATTGGTCCAGCCATCCACACAGTAACTCTCGTCACAGGCATCTAAGCAGCCCTCTAACTAACCCGTATCACAACCATCCTCTCAGTCCAACAGTCAACCAGCCAGTCAGCTATCTAGTCAGCCCATTTCATAGCCGTCTATTCAGCCCTCCAGTCAACAATGTCATCCCAACTTCGTCCAAGACACGAGGCCAATAATAGCTCTCATCGTGCACGGAATGGCTGTACCATTACCAATGTCCTTTTTTCTCGATACACACCAACCAAAGAACAAATGAAAGTAAGTGTTGTATTGTTCCTATCTTTTTCAATATCACAAGTTGATATTGGTTAGTTGGTGCTAAATACAGTGTACTCCATTGTTGGTCAGAGCTCACACTTATTTCGACATCACTATTGGGTTTAGTTTATCTATTCTAAGGTGATGATAATTAATGGGATTGGCTTTGATACCAATCTCTCATCTCACCTTGGATCCTTGGCGGCAAGTCTGCTCGCCAAAGATTCAACATGTGACTCGTGACACATGTCTACCTTTTGCGCTTCTGGCACAGAATCGCTCGTGTCCATATCCGGATACAATAGAGGATACATAGATATATAGTAATATCTAGCAGTTGGGTTAGCATAATCTCACATATTCTATTGTTGTGAAAATACTCTCCAGAAT
>JALLOZ010002501.1:0-17345 GCA_036939875.1 Thalassiosira pacifica
CCCTGACGCTTGAGAGTGCCTGCTTTTTGAGGTGTGTCCATGCGCTCTTCTATTGCAGCCTCTGCGTCTCCTTTGGTGGCACCTTGATCTGGTTCCTCTTTTACAACAATGACATTACTAACATTGGCATCCACTGCTTTCCTGTCAGACACTTCAACTATATCACTTGGACTTGCGTCCTCCTCCTCACCTGGAATTTTGAGACCGACCAGCGAAAGGATCCAGAACATGCTTTCCATAACAATGAATGTGCCAATGCCAGCAAGCAGCCCATAAGTAATGGAGTACGTCAGTGGCATCACCATCACAGTTAAGAAGCCTGAGACTGCATGCGATACTTTGTTGAAGTTGAGCTTGGTTAGTGATCTGGCCATGAGCGATCCAACCAAAATCAAAGCTCCGCCAATTGCCCACGGTGGGATAGATGCGAAGATGGGAGCGAAAAAGATGGAGATGAAGAAGTAGAAGGCAACAATGACAGCAGTAAGTCCGGTTTTGGCACCGGCTTCTACTCCTGCTCCACTCTCGATGTATGATGTGATGGTGGAAAGACCAAAGATGGAACCTGGGTGGACAATTTCATCGAAGAGCATATGTTACAATGATGTATCAACACCAAAGTAGAAAAATCGCGCTAACTTGACACACGGAAGCGAGGTATGTCACATTGCAGTGTTGACATAGCTCCAAAATGGCCCGCAAGTGCAATATCACACAAGCCTGCACCAGACTCTTACCAATCACAGTTGAGACAGCATCAACGCAATACGCCATTGTGCTCTCTGGGAAGTTTCCTTCCTCATCAATGATACCCATAGAGCTGGCAACGCCTACCAAAGTACCAGATGTGTCCAAGAAGTCAACATAAAGCATAGTGAAGAGAGCAAGGCCGACATTTGCCAAATCACTGGTGAGAGGTGCGATGATCATATCAAGCCCAGTGACATCCACAACTTTCTTGAAGTAGTCAAAGCGAGCATTGCCCTCTTCTGTGTAAGGAAAGTAAGTTACGTTTGTATCCCTGAACCAACTGATGACTGTAACAAGCCCAATGCCGTATACGAAGGAGAGCTTGTTCCTGTATGCCATACCAATCGCAATGATCATCATGCCTAGGATGCCCAGCCATGTCCTGCCTGAGGTCATGATGCCGCCTCCAACATCACAGGTGTAGTTGTCGCTATAAAAATAATACTTTGTGAGCAATTCAGGCTGAACGAATTGCTATTGGTACGATAATCAAGTCAAGATAATTCACCTGATCGTGCATTTCGTTTCGTCTAGGCGACAATCTTCCGTGTATGCAACCATATATGTTCGCTTTTCTGGAGGGCAAGCACCCAGTGTCACCGCAGTTGCGATATCGCCGACAACAACTCCAATGCCTTCTGAAGTCTGAAGCCCTAGATGAGCAAGGAAAGCACCAATGCCAGCCGGGGTGGCAATCCTCACAGGCTGAATGTATGGACGTAGATGGAGATACAGTGAAATGGCATTAGAATGGTATACGAGTGATGGAGAAAAGATAATTCTTGAAGATGTCTCACACACTCACTTCTGGAATTAAGCGCATGATCTTGTAACGCAATCCGGAGAGGGAAAGGCCGAAGAAGATGACACCTTCTATCATGACAGCAGTAACTGCAGCCTGGTATGTTACATTACCCTGTAACCATTTGTATGAACCAAACATTTCTTCGTAAGTAAATCCAATCTATCATGCTAAAATTCAGCAAGAAACTCACGGTGCCCCTCCATCCGACAACACTGTACGCAAAGTATGCGTTCATTCCCATTCCTTCAAGGATCGCCAGAGGATTTTGTGTAAGAAGAAGTGTAATAAGAATGCATTAGAAGTGCGCGAGTATTGTGTTTATCATTGAAGACAGGTGAACTAACCAGGAGCCAAGGCAATGGGTAAGTTGGTCGTGAGACCCATTAAGAGGCATGCTAAGTTTAATAAGTATGGTGGAGTGGCAGAGAGTGAAGAAGGTCTCATTTTTGAATAATAACAACATCAATTATTGAAATATGCAAATAATGCCCTCTTACCAATCATACTACCAATAGCGGTGGCAGTGACATACTGCTGCTTAATCTTGAAGAGGCATTCCTCATAGGTTTGTCCAAAAATACCTTTGACGCAAACACATTAGCGAAAAGTTATTGAATAATTGACACATAAAGATATGAATGCAAGAGTCTGCATTGCCAGGAGAAAACAGGTCTCACCTCCATCAGCCTCATTGGGCACACATGGCCCGCCTGACTTGGCAAGAATGTCAGGATTGATTGCGAGGATGTAAGCCATAGTGAGGAAAGTTGCTGATGCACCGGCGAGCTCAGTTGAAAATGTTGTTCCTCGTTCCTTTAATTTGAGTAGGCACAAGAACAAAGGTACAAGTTAGATCGCTGCAGTACATGCACATAGTTGGTCACAGGTTAGCCTTTTCAGTGTATCGTTCACCTCCAGTTTGAAGAACTTTCCGATGAAGGAATTTCCCACGGCATTGTTCAATTTGGTCAATAAGCCCATAGTTTTTTGTCAAAGATGAATGTTTCTGAAGGATAAGTCCTTGCTGTAATTGCTGAATTTCGCAAGAAATGACCACCTTATGGGTCGCCATCGCATTCAATCGCATTGACGGCGTCGTATTCGTTTTGACAAAAGCCAGCGATAAGGTGTCATGCACAATATCAAAGGAGTTCTTCTTCTACCCGGCGGAAGTACTAAAATCCTACATTGAGATACCGCTGGTGTCAAACTCCCAGACCCCCCATGCTGCTGTCAGCAGTGGCATCAGAAATTTGTTTATCCCACACAATCTTTTGAACTGTGACATGACGAATGATGGCAAAGATTTCCATTTGCCATTGGCACACTATTGGCTGGTGATAGTGTACACTCAAACCACGCTCAAACCAATAACTAATTTGATAGACCTCCAGAAATCGTGTGTTTACAATCGCGCTAGTTCACAATGAAGGTGATTCAAATAGCTGTTTGGTTTTGGACTTCTGGCCTTTTGACAGCTCGGACTCAGAACGAAGTGGCTCAGGCAACGCATCAGAGAAGACCTAACCACAGTGGTGTGGGTTGATCTGCAGAGCAACACTCTATTCTTCGGGTGTTGCCTTAGGTGGGATACACTAAACTCTTCTGTACAATTATGAAATGTCCAAACAACTGGCGCAAATCAACCATTAAAACCTCTGAACGAAACCATACTATCAATCACTGCAGTTCACCTTCATCTGATTTGTGAGCGGTTTCTTCGGCCACAGCCTCTTCATCATTGTCAGCAACGGGTGAGCTTGGCTCAACATCTTTCTTTCCTTCTGTGGTTTCGACAAAGCTCTTCCCAATAATATGCTTGTCAGCTTCTTCCTCCTCCACAGGCACCTCAATGCCAACCAACGAAAGAAGCTTGAAAACGCCTTCCATCACGAGGAATGTGCCAATACCAGCGATCAAACCATAATCAATGGAGTAAGTCAGGGGCATCACCATCACAATTAAGAAGCCAGAGACTGCGTGAGAGACTTTGTTGAAGTTGAGTTTCTGAAGAGATCTGGCCATGAGTGCTCCGACCAAAATCAATGCTCCGCCAATTGCCCATGGTGGGATATTGGTAGCCCTAAGCGCATAAGGGGGTCGGGGGGGACCCCCTAAAATTTCATGATCTTCCCGAAGCCTCGTTATCTAGGTGTTGTTAGTAGAGTCAAGCAGAGCGGTGAGATTATCCCCAATGATATCCCTAATATTGACCAAGTCACTACGACTCTGGTACAAATCCTACGTATTCCTNAGCCCCCTATTTAAAATAGGGGGAAAACACGGGGGGAACCCCCTAAAATATCCAATTTTTCCCCCTTATGCGCTTAGGGCTAGATATTGGCAAGGATTGGAGCAAAGAAGATTGAGATAAAAAAGTAGAAAGCGCAAATTACTGCAGTAAGGCCAGTTTTGGCACCGGCTTCAACACCAGCTCCGCTCTCGATGTACGATGTGATGGGAGAAAGACCAAAGATGGATCCTGGAGGATGGCATTGTTATCAAAAAGGATATCGTTGAGTTCAATATTAACATTACATGGCATAATAATAATATGAGCAATGAACAAAAATGCGGTTCTAAAAATACTCTTACCAATCATGGTCGCCGCAGCATCTACAGCATAAGCTTGAGTGCTCTTCGGGAAATTACCCTCTTCATCAATCATGTCCATGGAGTTCACAATCCCAAGCAGCGTACCAGAAGTATCCAAGAAATCAACGTACAACATGGTGAAAAGAGCAAGTCCAGCACCCTTCAATTCACTCGTAAACGGCGCAAAAATCAAATCGAGACCCGTGATATCCACGACTTTCTTGAAATAATCAAAGCGAGCATCTCCGGCTTCAGTGTCGGGGAAGTATGTGACCGCAGTGCCCCTGAACCAACTGATGATGGTGACGAAACCTATGCGGTAGATGAACGCCATTTTGCTCTTGTATGCCATGGCAATGGCGATGATCATCATGCCAAGGATGCCAATCCAGGTGGTACCAGAGCTCATGAAGCCACCGTTGACATCACACGTGTAGTTATCACTATTTCAGGATCATGTGAGGTTACGCATTTTTTGTTAGCAAACTATTCATAACATCTTAGGATTTTTTGTAGTTTGAGAACAGGTGCAAGCGCTTACCTGAAAACGCAAGTGTAAGGATCAGCTTTGCAGGAATCATCATACGCAACCATCGGAGTCCTGTTTTCTTCCGGACATCCACCTAGTGTCACGCCAGTTGCAATGTCGCCAACAACGACTCCAATACCTTCGGCAGTCTGCAGGCCAAGATGAGCAAGGAACGCACCGATGCCGGCGGGGGTGGCAATCCTCACAGGCTGGAGGTACAATATTCAAATCGCGAATTGAAATTAGGAATGGTTGGTCGAATGTCGAATACTTTCGTTAGAATACATTTTACAAAAACGTATGGAAAAAGAGCAAATCCAAATGAAAATATAAAGTAGGAGCTGAATCATACCATCGTACTTACTTCTGGGATCAGCTTGATGATCTTGTAGCGCAATCCAGTGAGCGAAAGGATGAAGAATAGGGCTCCCTCAATCAAGACTGCGGTGCAAGCGGCCTGATACGATACGCCGAGCTGCAATAGTATGTGTTTGCAAATCATTATAGCAATGACATCAAGGTTAGGTCTGAATCCGCAGGCTTATGCAGTTGAAATCAGTGGCTGAATAAAAATAAAGCTTACGGTTCCTCTCCATCCAACAACACTGTATGTAAAGTAGGCATTCATTCCCATTCCTATTCAATCAACAACATCAATATTGTCCAACGACAAAATCTTAGCAATCCAACAAAAGATGATGCTGGCGAGTTAGTAGCACTGGCACGAGGATAGGTACTTACCAGGAGCCAATGCGATGGGGAGGTTGGCAAAGACCCCCATGAAGAGGCATGCTAAATTCGAATAATAGTCGCACCAGTTATCGTCAGACACATCATGGCAACATCAAAGGCTCATCATCATCATCATGCACGAGGTCACTTGTCACTACTCACCAATCATGGCACCAACAGCAGTAGCAGTGACATACTGCTGCTTGATCTTCTCCAAACACTCCTCGTATTCCGGAGCAAAGATATTGCCATCGGGCGCCACGCACGGTCCACCCGAATCCGCGAGGATGCGAGGGTTGACGGCGAGGATGTAGGCCATGGTGAGGAAGGTGGCGGAGGCGCCGGCAAGTTCGGTGGAGAATGTTGATCCGCGCTCCTGTCATATTATGTCATGCGATGTGATGTGATGTGAATGAAGAAGGGTGAGTGTCATGGAAAGTTTGCATAGAGCGTTGATGATGGTTTGTAGATTGTCAAGTCATGAGATGCGCTCGAACAAATTCTAATGGCGTTCTGTCGTGATGTCTTTACACTTACATTTAATTCGAAATACTTCCCCACGAAGGAGTTGCCAACGCTGTCGTTTAGGCTTTGGATGAAGGGCATGGTTGCCGGTTGTATGTTGAGACGAAGATGTTACGATTAGTATTACAATTCACTTTCGATGGATGCCGACAAACGAATTATGAGTAAACTCGTCTGATCGATTGTGCATAAGTTTGTAGGTGAGATAGATGCGATATCGCAGCGCGCTGCGCAAATCTGCGGCAGATGAAATGCAGAATTTTTGTGATTGGGTTCTGATTGATGTGATCTGATGCAGGCCCGCGAACCTACCGATTTAGATATCTAAGTGTGCGGATTCGCATCTTTGGTTCGACGCCATGATGCGCAGCATGTGTCTGTTTGAACATTGGCTTTGACGTCGGCTGAACTTTCTGAGACAGAAGATTGCTCCCTTCAAGCCACGAGAGGCTATCGTATCTAGGTTGTTTCATGCTTGTTGCAAGTTTTTGAAAAAAATATCACGGATCTGGGGCAGATGGAATGCAGAATTGTTGTGATTGTATTGGTTCTGACCTGTTCTGATATCTTCTGTTTGAACTTACCTAGGTTGACGTACGTTTGTTGAACTTCCTGTCTCGGGAGCAAGATTTAGCAAGCTAATCCTCTCTAGAGTTTGTACTTTATTAGATCGCTGACAAAGATCGTGTGGATGGGCATGTGGGATGCCACAACACTCGAACTGACACCACCACTCCCAAACAAAAGTCATTCAAACATCGCACAATGCCGCAGGATTTGCAAATTGAGATGGTTGAACTCTTTCATGAGAAAAAAGAAAAATGACGTACAATACCATGCCATCTTTTAACGCCAATCGAATAGATCAGAAATTATTACTAAGGATACCATATATCAGACAATGGCCCGCTGGCCATGGCTCTTCACAGGATAATTGAAGGTGATGATGATGAAGGTGATGATGAATGTGGTGGTCATGAATATGGCGGGAAACAATATGGCGGGATCAATTCCTGTATAGTAATCTACGTAGGAACACAATGAATTGGGGCTCTCGACTCTTATAGCTTGAAGTTTGGCCACCCATTAGATACATATCATCTATGGGAACGCGCAGCGTTTGGGTACTTGGAAGTAAACTGAAGACTGAAGAAAGAGAAGGGAGAAAAAAGCGAAAAGCGTGACACCCCCTTCCAAAAAGCGTCACAAGCGTGACACCCCCTTCCGAAAAGCATTACAAGCGTGGCAGTCACGCATGACAGTGACAGTCACGCGTGACAGCGTGATAGTCACGATTGATTATCACGATTTGTCTTGCTTTTGTACGTAAATACGTATGTACATAATTACGCCAAAAAATAAATATTGCCAAAATAGATACCATCGGTGATCTTGCAGGCCTCAAACCCCTCGAACTATGTATGTACGTATGTACAGAGGTGTGTAAATAATTGTATCAGATGATGCAGTGGCAGCTACCAGCTCTTCACCAGATAATTGATGGTGGCAGTCATGATGGTAGTGATGAATATGGTGGGAAACACAAACTGATCTATTCCTACATAGTATTCTACATAGGAACAGAAACAATCACATGGAAGAATATGATATTGTACTATTCCTAGGAAGTATTCTACATAGGAACATAATGAATCCCACATGAATCAATTATATTGCGGGACTAGATAGAGGGGTTCTTGATACTAGAGAGGGATTCTATTGAGTGCAGTTGATGTTGCGTTTGACTAAAATTCTTACTTGTGAGGATTACGCTACAAATCTAGAAATGGGTTTTGTCTCAACGCAGGACTGTACAGATGACGTGCCGAACGCCACAACACCCCCCATGTTTGTCGTCAACTGGGAGCAATGGTCAGAGCACCTTTGGTGAAAGGAAGGAGGAGCAAATGCAGTGTCCCCCCATGTTTTTGGATTTGATTTGAAGATATCATACCCCCCAGAAATGGTAAAAGTTTGATGTTTGCGCAGAAGAGCCGAGAAAAGTTTATTGTTTGAAATAGTAGCGGTAGGTGCAATAGCGATATCGCAGCAAAGTAAAAATAAAAAAGGTTTCAACTTCTTTATCCCACAGTGGTTGTCATGTCAATGTAGAGACCTGTGTTGAGCAGGCAGACAATAAGATGGTGGTGGTAGGTATTTTATTTGGAGGAAGTGTTTTGTTTTGGTGTTGGGGTGTAGATTATGATTGTTGGGCCAGCGGAGAAACCTCTGCCATATCACATATTGCACGCGGTCCAGGGCGCATCTAGTTCTGGATGCTGTGAAGGCGGATGGTTTGCCGCCAGGTTGCAAAGCTCGAACGCTGCAGAATCGTAGCCGGTGGGCTATCTGGCACATCCCATCCCGTGAACTGTGACAGAAGAGGATGGTTTGCTGCTCAGAGGAGATCGAACGTGTGCAGAATCGTAGCCGGTGGGCTATCTGCCGCATCCCATCCAGTAGTGAGTGGTGGTGACGGTGAAAACTGAAGCTTCAATTATGGTTGGTGCGCAGAGGAAGAGACGCGGAGCTGACAGGGCGCGGCGGGCAAAGGCGAAGGAAGGCGTTGATGGAACGGACTGTCTATCAGATGCACCCCTCATGCATGAAGGACAAAGGATCCTTGGCATGATAACCTATTGAGTGCAATTGATGTTGTGATTGACTAAAATTCTTATTTGTGAGGATTACGCTACAAATCTAGAAATGGATTTTGTCTCAACGCAGGACTGCACAGATGACGTGGCGAATGCCACAACAGGTTCTTGATTGTAACTTCAAGTTTGAATACACCGCGGCTACATCGTCTGTGGGGAAGCGCAGCGTTCGGCTGTGATTTTGTTAGATGCAACAGCTATAGGGCAACAGGCCAACAGCTCCTATTGGCCTGTTGGGGGCTGCGATCAACGATTTTGTTCCCCCCAACAAGCAATAAGCAACACGTCTATTGGCCTATCACCTATCGGCTCGTTTTCAACAGCCCAATAGAGTTGCTATTGGGCTATTGAAAATAGGGGGGGACAACAGCCTAATAGAGATTGGCAATAGGAAGTTGCGCGGTTTCGCGCATACTCAAATTAGACACAACAAAACAATTCCCATGGGCTTGATGATCTGGCCTTAGGATGACGAGAGGCGAGATTGTTGACTCGCTGGATCAGCATGGAGTTCCACGTGTCGGCTAGGCCAACAGTTGTCTGTTTGACGCTCTGGTTCGTGTTGCTGAACAAAATCTCAGCGGTTTGAAGAGGCAATAGGCAACAGAAGTACTGTTGCCCTATCACATGTTGGATCAAACAAAATCACAGCCTTCGGGTACCGTCATTATTGGTGATAACGTAGGTGGCAGTTAGTAACGTATATGGATCCTGTGACGGGGCTTGGTAACGTAGATGGATCTTTGAGCACAACGTAGGGGCTACATTACCAAGAACTTCATACGTAGGAACCAGTAAAAGATCTCGCGCTCCGGGTTCATTTCGAGATGATGTGCGAACGGCCTGTCCACAGGAATGGCAGCCAGTGCACATTATTCCGAGATGGCGCGTACCTTTGGCTCGGACCAGCCCATGTTTCTGTAGGTCAAAAATGAGGCAGGATGAAGACGGGCATGATTTTCAAGCCATTAATTAGGTACATACCTTATATGCCAATGGTTCGGATGGTAGCTCAAAAGGGGGCCTATTGGGAGAGTAGAGGTTCGGGTCCGGTGCCGAAGAGGCAGGCCTTGCAAGTCAGCAGGTACGATACTGACTGTTGATGTGGTCGCGATGGTGTAGATTGAGTGGAGAGCGGAACGAGGTTCATTGTTTTGTTCTGTGTTTTGTGCTGCTCTGCCTGCGTGCGTGCGTGCTTGATGTTCAAAGATGGAGTTCTCATCAAATAGTGATAGCAAGACAGAAGGCTATTTTTAAGTTCAAGTGTTTTGACACTTGAAGTTCTGACGCCATCTTTTCCGTGGCAGTTCTCACCTAGCTAGCATGCGAATTTAGTAACGTATACTAGCTATTAGCTTTTTAAATAACGTAAATGGATCTTCGAAACCAGGTAGAAAACGTAGATGGATCTACGAGGGAAAACGTAGGCACTACGTTATCATCGATAATGACGGTACTTATTTTCTCAAAGCAATCTTGAACCTTTATGGTACTAGCCGCTGTGCGGTGCTAGCGCTCACGCAAAGTTACACAGTAATCAAGTACTACTACTAATTTATTCTTAGTAGTGAAATGTTTAATTAGGATCAATAATAAGCAGATGGATGTTTTCATTTTTTCAAGATCGTAGCACTGGAACAATAACTTAGTTAATGGTACTATGTTACCGGTATCGTCTACACGCGGCCCAAACCTTGTTGCCACCTTAACTCTTATTGTCGACTTGTAGCTGCACATTTGTCATTTTTCGTTCGTAATCATCAATCTAATTTGTACTAATTCCTACGTAAGAGCTTTCAATATTTTGCGACCCGCGTTTGTGATAGATGGCTACGTTTGGACTACTCGTAGCGATACAATTTACACATTTGCGCATATTTTAATAAATTTATATTATACCAATTCCTGCGTATAAGATAATATTTTATTTATCATACAAAATCTGACAGCTGGCTCTATTTATGTTTCTGGTGGCTCTACTTTTGTCACTTGAATTGGAATTTTTCATTATTATTTTCGTACCAATTCTTTCGCTGCCCAATAAATATTCTAAAATATTGTATATTAGACTCATGGCTACATTTATGATGCCAGACGGTCTACATTTCACCGAGATTTGGTGTTAAAATTTCTTCTACTTTCTCTAGCTTCAAGCTAGGCACATTTAGAATTTCCACGCCGCGATGCGTGGCTCTAAATATTGATTAGGTAGCAATACATTTGTCGTCGCTATCCAATCTAATCATGGATGTATTAATTCAAATGTTACTAGCTTCCACCTAGGTAAATTGTTCACAAATATATGCGCCTTGTGACTACATGTTATATTCTCATAGTCATAGCCATTGATTATTATAATTCACGATTCTAATTTGAACTTAATTTTGCTAACAAACACCTAGATAAAATAAGGAATTCATGCCGAGACACGTGACTACATATATTTGACAGCTAGCATCACATCCGTCAATCTATTTTTGCTAGCTTTGTGCTACATAATTTCCGTTTTGTCACAAGCACTCCTTGAATTATTTTAACTACACTTAATAAACTACAGATTTTCCCCATATTCCATGCAATATTTCTTCCTCAATGCTACCATAACATGTTTATTCGCCTGGAGCTTACGCTTCAATGCCTTTGTGAAAGCTGATGGTTGATCTCCAAACAAATCCCTGCGGTTGTCCCTGATCAGCCCAAAGTGATCATCATTGTGATAGTCAAGACAACAAGATATGCTGGACATGTGGGGTTTGGATTTAAAGCACATATGTGCATCGCATTTGACACATTTGGTATAGCACCACTTCTTGCACACCTGACACTTACTCTTGTGCACCTTTTTGATTGAGTTAAGGTGCTCCTTGAGTAGATCAATATTGTCACTGTATAACCTCGATACATCCATTCTTGGATGTTTTGCATCAAGATATTGGTTGTATGACACATGTTTAGTTCCATCGCTGCTCATACCGAGTGAAGCATCCCTTCTGATCTTCAGTTGTTGTGTCAACCTGGTGTTTCTTCGAAGATATTTATCCCCGGGGTATTGGTATTTGTTGTGTGTAGATCTATATTCGCATATCTGCTTGCCCAACTTTAATCTGAAATTTGGGGATGACAATGGTATGTCTACTTTCCATTTGGGATCAACAGTTCCTGATGCACACTCTTTATATATCTCCCAGGCCTGGCACTTTGCAATGGCTTTCCCATGTCTCATTGGTGCATGCCACACATCTGCTTGCCCAACTTGAGTCTGAAATTTGGAGATGACAATGGTTTGTCTACTTTCCATTCGGGATCAACAGTTCCTGAGGCACACTCTTTATACATCTCCCAGGCCTGGCACTTTGCAATGGCTTTCCCATGTCTCATTGGTGCATGCCACCACTTTACACAAATATAGTCAATGCCCCAATCCTTCAACATTTGATCAATCTTATTGACAGCACCATAACACTTCAGGTATAGTTCCCAAGCTTCGTTCATCTCAATTCCCCACTTCCGTTTGCCATCACCGCGACCCTTGGTCCTCTCTCTTACATACAATTGCAGCTCCGGTAGTGCATTCACACTCTGAATATTTGTACCCCCGGTTGACTGAAAAGATACATGAACAACGCAGTAGGATTCCTTCTCTGACAAAGCTGGATGATGTACATATTTCACTGTGACAATTGGCTCTTCAAATCTTGCCATTTTGGAGCAGTGACATACCTTCACATCCTTCTTGTAGTGGAAGTCTCTTGAAGCAGTACCGCTTGGAAGCCTATCTTGTCTACAAGTGTTGATGCACTTATATCCCTTCTCACCAATATGAGAGGCAACAACATCTCCACTGAAGTGATTGTCCATTCTAATACATGGCTTCTCATGAAAGATTTGTCTCCTTGTATCACCCTCTTCCTGCACTGCGCCAATGATCAATGGATCAAGTTGTTCTATTATGCGTTGGCTTTTACTGATGCTCAGCTCCGCTCTTGATTGGGTCACTGATACACTCGTAATCATGATGAGATGAAGGTAAACGAAGTGTCCTGGAATGGTTAATCTTTACTAGAAACATACGAACGTACGTACGTACGTACGTACATCTCGAGTACATTACGTCATATCTACCCCTCGGGCCGCGCTGCGCGTTCCAGCAGACGTTCGCTGCTCTCCCCCGCTCGGACCTCCGCTAACTCTCTCTAGCATTTACCTAGCCAAGGTTCAAGTTCAAGATAAAAACTCCTCTAGCTTTTCAATATTCTGTCAATATTAATCATTTGTACCACAGTGTACCATCAATTATGCTGTGTAGAGATAGACTTTGGTCTACCGTCTGATTGTATCAATATCATACAACACTCAACAGACATGAGCAGTCCTTGGAGAGGCCCTGAGATTGACATTCGAACTCTAAACATTCGTTATGTAGGAATTGATAATGCTTTATGGGACTGATACTACAGACATTATTTATCTCTTTCTTTCAGGAATCCCAGATCCCAGATAATCGATTGATACAAAATATGCTGAAAATACTGGAAAATATGTAGTAATGACGATGCTGATGATGACGCCCGCACAATTATTGCGTGAAGAGCCGGCCATGGTTTGTCACGTCCGTCATTGGTCATCGCTGAGAATATTTTGCAGGTTGCAGGCAATCTTGCCAAAAGGGAACAAAAGGCTGACAAAAGGAATACAATTATAGAAGATCTCGCTATGAATGCTCCGCTCACGCTCCGCCACGACATGTCTCTCTAGCTGCACCCCACGACATCTACCCCCTCCTTTTCAACGACTACGCTTTCATTGAGGAACCATGCAAAATTCTCTAGTAGACCAAGTGTTCGCCCTCCTCGGGGAGGCAAAAGAATTAGAGGATATAGCTTGCCCATCAGGTGGTGATGAAGCGCCTCTCCAGAAGCAAGAACAAGCGACATCTTGGGTCGTGTTGGCACAATCTGCTTCGAAATACAATGAGGCGTGCTACCTGATGAAGCAGCATGTGAGAAAGAGTAGCTCTGACATTGGTAATGAAAACCCAGAAGACTCTGCTAAACTGAAAGAATTATTCACCGACAAGATTGATCAATACGAGCTTCATGCACAAGATCTATTAGATAAAGTGGAGGGTTTGAAGCTTACGGAAAATCAGCAACAGAAAAGGTCGAGCATTGGGAAACATAGCATCCACGATAAAAATGATCCCAAAAATGGCAAGGGGGGAACAGACGGGAAGAAGAAAGTAACTGCAAGAGCCTCAGAGGGCATCCGAAGCGCTGGCACGAAGGGTAAGAGATTCCTGAGGAAAGCGAAGGGGAAGGGCTTGAAGACCTTGAAGCTATCAGGCCAAAAAGAGAAAAATAAGAAGAACAATGAAGAGAATGACATGCAACTAGACAGCAGCTCTTCCGATGGACATCAAACATGTGGGGATGATCCAGAGCAAAATAAAGGCAATGAAATTATGCAAGATTGGGTTAGTGTTGAACCTGAAAATAATGAAAAGGCCCCAGAGCAAAATGATGGTAATGGAAATGAGATTGTCAACAAAAGCTTCAACAACGAAGGTGGCAACTCCTCTTGGGAAGCAGCACATGCGATATCTCAGCTTTCCTTCGGAAACAACAGTGCCAATGCAGTTCCATCACCAGAAGATGGTTGCACAATTCGACATGACTCAATTCATGCTGAAAAACGCGCATGTGAAGCTGCCATATATTTAGATAAGGCCAATCAATGGTTAAACACTGCATTGAATCATGACGAACGTAAGGATTACTCAAAGGCAATAGATCCGTACTTAAATGCAGTGGAATATTATTCACAAGCTATCAACATTTTATCTTCCGATGAAGGGGGGGAGGGGGGGACTGTGACAGCAGGTGGGGAATCACCTTGGCAATCACCGGAATCATCGATACCGGCAACACAACATAAAGAGGTGGTGGCTATGAAGAGAAAGAGTGCGTTGGCACTGGATCGGGTAGAGAAATTGAAACGTATGTCCATGACCAATGGAGTCGTCCCCGTGCCTGCAGTCGAGCCGTCTGCTCCAGCACAGATCAGCCTTAATAGTCAGATATCACAACACCCTAGCAAGAGCAACACAAACCAACCAGATAAGCTGACTCCAGCTGAGATTGAAGTCCTCAAGTGGTCATCACATATCGCGTCTGGTGTTTTCATGCCCTGGTCCGATGACGAAGCGCAGCAGTTCAACAGATCACACACTCGATCATGGTTGGCTCCCAAGAAACAAGACTTGCTCCCGCTGTCGGACAAACAGAAAGACAGAAAATGCAAATGGGCACGTCCTACTGAGATAGTCGCTATGCGTCGCAAATCATGCCAAATCGCCATGATAAACTCCATCACACCTTACAACATTAAGCAGCACTGTGTGTCAGACTGCTCTTTCATTGCAGGACTGTGCATTTCAGCGGCATATGAACGTCGGTTTAAACGGCGGCTGGTTTCATCTCTTATCTATCCCCAGGATTCAAAGACTGGAATGCCAATGTACAATCCTGAGGTACGATATGTGTATTGTTTTTTCACACTCGACAATTATCAAGAAAGAATTCGTCTAACTTTGCTTGCCTGAATCTACATACAGGGTGTATACATGGTAAAATTATGGCTGAATGGTGTTGCAAGGAGGGTCATAGTGGATGATTATTTGCCAGTGGACGAACAAGGCAACTTGCTTTGCTCGCATACAGCCACCTTTGGCAAGTCGAACGCCAGCGTCCTGGAGCTATGGGTGCCATTATTGGAAAAAGCCTACATGAAGCTCTGCGGAGGGTATGATTTCCCTGGAAGCAATTCTGGCGTGGATTTATTTTGCCTCACAGGTTGGATTCCAGAACGATTATTCTTCCCTGAAAATCCCAAGAAAGTAAAGGACTTTGAAACTCCAGTTGAGAGAGCATGGCAACGTGTCTATGGTGCCACCACCACTGGGGACTGTCTTGTCACACTTTCGACGAGTAAGGAATTGTCAGATGAGGAAGCAGAGAAAGTAGGTTTGTTTACAGGCCATGCTTATGCGGTGTTGGGAGTTGTCAAGACAAAAAATGGGACAAGGTTGCTTCAACTGAAGAACCCATGGGCTTCCAAGGTGAGTATGCATACATGTATTCCTCTGACTGCTCTGCTTATTTTCACTTGTAGCTCATTGTTCGCATATCGAATACTGATGACTTCATAGGGCTGGAAAGGTCGTTTCTCATCGCGAGACAAAGAGAGCTGGAAAGATAAAGATTTTTGTGCTGAAGTTGGTTATGATGCTGCTGAGGCATCCCAATACGATGATGGAGTCTTCTGGATGTCATGGGACGATATCCTCCTTTATTTCCGAAATATCCACTTGTCTTGGAGCACAGATCCTGAATTATTTCGGTTTCGTACCGCCGTCCATGGATATTGGCCGGAAGATAGGGGCCCAAAGGATGATTCTTACAACGTTGGTGAAAATCCGCAGTACACAATAACCCTGTCTGATGAAGCAATTCAGAAAAAAGGAACCGTGTGGATTTTGCTTTCAAGGCATGTGACAAAGCAAGAGCAGGAGGGTGCGGAGGTAAGCTCTTATTGATAATTTTACTTCCCAAGGGGACTTTAGATTGGCCACTAATATCTGATTGCACTGCCTTTCCTTTCAGGTATCTGATTTTCTTACACTGCATATCCACCGGATAAAGAATCCAAAACAGCGTGTCTGGTACCCCAATTCGAACTGTATTCTAACAGGGGCCTACACAAACAATCAACACGTTCTAGTTCGCTATGATGCTACTGGGCCAGAGGACAAGTGTCTCTCCATTGTATTATCTCAATACGAAAAGAGCGAAAATTTGGCTTACACGCTTTCGTGCTTTTGTACGGAAAAGTTTGAACTGGGAGATCCAGAACAAAGTTTGTCCATGTACCAAGAGCTATCGGGATCGTGGAAATTGAGGGACAGCTTGTCCGACAAATCTTGTTCGTTGGCAATTGGTACAGCAGGTGGGCCACCGGGCAAAGGATCGTTCGGCTCCAATCCTCAATGGAGCATCAGGGTGCCATCTAGAGGAGTAAGGATCCAGCTTAAATGCCTGGCTCCGAAAAAGATACCAGTCAATATCATTCTTGCGCGGAGCAACTTAAGCAATGGCCAGCAAGGTGAAACCAACACCGACCAAATGAGCAAACGAATACATCACTTGTATGAGGATCCAATCATCGACACTGGATCATATCGATATGGGTTTGCGGTGTCAGATATATTTTTTGTCCCCGCCGGTCTGTATACGCTTTGTGCCAGTGCGTTCGAAGTGGAGCAAGTTGGTAATTTTCTGTTGCATGTCTTTTCGTCAAATGGAGTGCACATCAGTGAAATCAACTGATATGCTTCCCTCACATCCACTGACAATGTGAATGCCAATATTAGCAAATGCAAAGAAGCACAGCACACAATCTGGCGGTTGTTTCTTGATATTGTACAGTTATGCAATCTAATACATAAGTCACTTTATGTTTGTAGTGATGAATGATCTACTACCAGTTGTTGTGTTAAATGTGGCTGGTTAAGCGTACCAGCTATATTATTTGACCCCCCAAGTCCCAAAAGGTTGGTCGGCCATGGCGTTGTGTTAAATCTGGCTGGTTACAGTGGGTCCAAACTCTTGCCGCCAAGCGTCGCGGTTCGCGGCAAGCACTTTGCGAGGACTTTTCCTACTTGCCGCAAAGTGTTAATGACGGCCAGACGTCTTGC
>JALLOZ010002527.1:0-11123 GCA_036939875.1 Thalassiosira pacifica
GAGCAAGCCAGGGGCAAGCTGGGGTCAAGCGGGGGGCATTCATGGCATGTGTAGGACTTGTAGGACAGTTTGACAGAGGCATAAGTAATTAGTACTAATTCCTTCGTCGTGAGGTGTCAGTTCAAAAATAATAGCGCATTAAGTACAGTTTCTCTTTTCGTGCAGCAGGAGCCAACCATGTGCAAAGCGTAGATAAGGGCATAAGTGATTCTCGATGGGTGAAAATCACATGGAGTCACGGGGAAGATCTTCCCCGTGTTCACGTGATTTAATGTGGCGGGAGCGCTCGGAAAGATCTTCCCCCAGGGGAAGAAAAAAATCATCTGCAAACTGATTAGGCAAGATAAGTACAGAATCACGAATTTGTGTCCACGAATTTGTGTCAAATTTTCACAGATATTTTACAGAATCTCAATCGCTAGTGCGTTGGGCATAAGTGAGATTCTGTAAAATATTTCACTCATTCCATTCCACAGTGTGTTTTCTTACAGCATTTCTAAAAGGCTCTTTGTCCCTCTCTCTAGAGCTAGACGCAGCAGAGCTAGATGGATTGAGAGGCTTACTCCTTTCTCCTACGATACATATCTTGCATGCAGGATTATTATTCCACAGGCCAATCTGCGCGCGGGAGAACAAGTAGATACCTAACCAAGAGTCGTACTCCTATCCTACCTTACAAAGGGGAACGAACAAGGAAGGCTCTCCCTCTCTCGTACCTCAAGGCCGCTGATAGATACGCTGATACCTTATGTGATATTTTTGTATGCATCTTTCAATGAATGTCCGTCACTTCAATATAATATCGCACCATAGTCAATGAGGTAATATCGTACCTTCCCATGTAAAACAAACATGTTTCTAATACGTTCTTTCGTGTTCCTTCAAACGTCACTTCACAGGCTCTTGTCGCCGGCCAATAGCTACGATACCTGTCTGAATCCCGACATGCAGGCCTGAGCTGCTTCCTACCTGCCTGCTAGTCGTAAGGTGGTGCCTTAAAAGGTAAACATCGCATCCACGCACGTCCAAGGTCTGCATACTCCTACCTAGCTAGAGGAGTACATCCAAGACTCCTAGTGCTAGCTAGGCGTACCTACTCCTATCCACGCGCATCACCTACACATACGATACCATAGGTACCACTGATCATCACTGACTCAGCTTGCGTGTAAAGACTCTCTAGAGATAGATGAAGATAGTGTGAAGAACGAGGAGACCGATTTTGCACCCAATCATTGAACGACTTATGTCATAAAAACGAAGATCATGTCGATCAACACCAAATAATCACTTCTCGTTACATTCACTTCATCCGACAAAATGCCTGCCTCAACCTCAGTTAACACAACCAAACGCACCAACATGCCATCCCAAGAGACGAAGCAATTCGATGCCTTTACACACTACTCAAATCCCATTCACCTCATGAGGAGACTTCTAATGAAGGATGACGACGATGATGATCTACCGGCAGCTGTCCACGAGAGAAGTACTAGTACAGGAAATAGCAACAAGCGAAGAAGAAATGAACACTCACGTCCTATTGAAGAGGGTGCTCGCAAGACCGTACTGACATTTGAGGTGCATCCATCGTTGCTTCTTGAAGAAGAACTCCTACAAGACGAAGAATTTGCCGATTTTGAGGAAGATGACGACTTAGACGTATTTGATTTTTTCGAACGGCAGCTGGCGAACCGAGAAGGGGAAGACAAGAAGCAATAAATGATTGAAAGTGAACACGAAAATACCTGTATAGCCTAGATTGTACATAATAATATAAGAACTGATGAATGACTACAACTTCTGTTGCACCCGACAAGAAATGTTGAAAATAAGTTGGAATCTGTAGTAAAACTAACTATTCAATTCATACATGATTCTTAGTACCCTTATTTAGAGTGAAACGTCTTAACTATTTCGATTGCATGAACTGAACCAAAAGATTTTTGTAGCATAGGTATTTGGAAGCCTACCGTAATTTCAATTTAACGAACTTCATGGTTGAAAATGTAGATCGATCAGTCGAAGTCATTTATTGAGTATGTTCGACGGTTTGATGAAGAAGCATTTTCGCCTCCTTGAGCAAGCCTTGAGCCTCCTTTTTCATGAAAGCGAATCTACTGTCGTAGTAGGTACAATACCTTGTAGTATCGTACTAGAAATACATCCCCGCAACTTTTACTTCCGACCCTGTCGTTTGACCTGTTTTTCAAAATTCTCATGGGTGTGGTCTGAGCTAGGAGTACTCCAAAGTCCGCATTTGAATCATACCTAATGTGGTGTAGCAAGTAGTAGGAGTATAGTATGTGACGAAGACTCGAGGTGGGAGAACAGAAAAGATTTGATAAGGCCAATTTACCCGCTCTGAGGGGTGTGCGTAATGTCAACTAGGAGTAAGGTATATCACTCGTGAAGGCCTTTCATAGCCCGTGAGCTTCTCTACCAATCAGTCAATTAAGCAGGGTGTCATATGATACATCTCTCGCCTCGAGAAATATGTGCACTTTTATACATCAGACATACAGTACGATAATAGTTACCTTGCGTCTAGTGTAATACAGCTAGAGCGGCGCTTGGGTTTCACTAATTTTTCTGTATCATACTTAGTTGTACTGATGCTATTCTGAGTGCACTGTGAGGTAGGACTACCTAGATACCTAGATTATTGGACAAATAATTATCAGAGTGTCGCAATACACCCTCTCGCGATCAGCAAATGCCACACCCTTCATTTTACATGTTTGAAATCGTCAGCGAAAAAATGACCTGAATATTCCTCAAGCGGATCTCGCTCGTTCATGTACATGTGATGTGCATTGAGATTGATGGCAATTTTCAATTTTCACGTCCTAACAGCCACGATCAAATATAATGAAGTCGCATCAATATTTTCTCTAATTGTTTACATGAAACATGAGACCAATCCTATCGTATGGTACTGATTCAAAGACACCCCATTCGGCATTTCCATTGACATTCCCCTGATTCATACTCCTGCTAAGTCTAACATTTCCCCTGCTGCCCTGGGGTCTGCTAAACGACGACACCGACAACAATCTGGCGTTGCCAAGCATGGCAATGATGTTAGCGGCAGACACGCCCGAGGTGCCCAGCGCAGAGACCTCGGAGGCATTGCTGCCCCTTCGCGAGGCAATGCCCTTCAGGTTAGTGCTAGTTTTTATGATCAGACCTGTGGCGCTGGCCATGGATCGCAGACTACTCTCACAGTTTCCGAGTCCCAACACGTAGTCGCCAAAAGCAATGCCAGAGGCACACGATCCAGGGTTGAGGTTGGCTTTTCTAGGGCGAGCGAGAGAGGCCAAGGCGTTGGTGGAACTGAGCCCGGTCAGGGCCAGGAGTTCGAGGCCCGAAGAGCACGAGCCTGGATTGAGCACCTTGATCGATTTACTTCGCGTGCGTCGGACTGTAGCCTTGCCCTTGAGCAGGAAGGGATTAGCTGCAGGCACAGAGACGAAACTTGACTGTGTCTGCGCGTTCTCTTGAATCTTCTCGTCATCAGCCTCAGCCTCGGCACTCAACAACGAAGAACAAGATTCATCGCCGCGACTATCACTATCACCCGCCGCGAGCTTGGCAAAGGCGGAGCTCATCTTGGATAGTTCCAGCTTGAGGCTGTCTTCTGAACTCTTGGAGCAAGCGAGCTGCAGTCGCACTCTTTTTCCAGGAAGGCGATCCGCTGTTGCATTGCGTCCACTTGCGCGTTCGAAGAGTCTTGACGAGGAGCTTGATTGGTCATGAGGTGTTGTTGTCCAGCGCCGGCGCGGCTGAGGGAAAGAGGGCTGATTGGCATTGATTGGTATTGATTCATTGTTGATTGCATAAGACGGAGAAGAATAGAAGGTGTGGATTAGGAGATGAGATGAGATTCAAGTGTATCGATGTATCAGTACTATCCGTAATCCGTAGACCTTTGGTGTGTACGAAAAACATATCACAAATGATGTAGTACAACAAGTACTGTGTATCTCGTGCGCTTTATTTATTGTATTATGTGAGCTCAGTGTGACAGCGTGGTAAGTTAGGAGGAAGGAGTAGTTGTGAGTAAGGTTGGCTTTTGTGAGCACAGCCATGGTATTCACTAGGAAGAGAAGTGAGCTTCTGTCTGATCTGCTTTTTACAATATCTGATCAGACATATCGTAGGGACTAGGGACCCCTCGAATCCTACTCATAAATGTAGTCGTACCCTAGAGGAAGGCATGCATCACCTTACCTTACCTTATCGTTGAAATACATACCTTATATGGTAACCTAGATATCATGTCCTCCATATTGTCTGCACAGACTAGGAGTAACATATGGTATTTGTATTGTATGTACGTACTTACATACAAAAAGGCTTGCCACAAATAATAATAAAAGCCTGTTTGACAACAACCAGATGTTGTAGCATGCCCGCTACGACGCCGCAGAATTGCACAGCTGGCTTTCAAAGAGCCTGCATCTGTATCATTCATTGGCCTCTCTAGAGAGAGGTCCGCATCATTTTAGGTATGTAACACCTCACTTCACGCAGGCTAATCGGAAAACAGCAGAATTCAACGCTATCTGAGAGGCGAATCTTCCATCGAGCCTCTATCTCTAAAGGTACGCATCATTTTAACACATCACACCCGACCAAGTCAGTGTAGCATGAGTCACTGCAACTGCAGTGTCTTTTGTGGAGCAAGCCAGCACATTATTATTTGTATCAAGTTGTGCTTTGGCTCTGGAGATGCTCACAATTTCAATTTCAGTTCACAGAACGACACTTCCAGTCTCTGCCCGCGTGCCAAAAGCCAATTACTCCTATTTCTAAACAATGTCGTCCAATACCTCCGTCAACTTCTCAACCACCGCCCACTTCTCAGCCAAAGAACGCACCAGCGCCAGGATGATGTCATACCAAGAGAATGAGCAATTCCAGTTAGATGCCTTTTCCCGCTATTCGAACCCTTTGCAACTCATGAAGAAGCTCCTCATGAAGAGTGATGAAGAAACAGCCGGCAACAGCAACAAGCGCAAAAGAAACAACGACTCGTGTACCATCCAAAAGAGTGTTGTCCGCAAGACTGTACTGACATTTGAGGTGCATCCATCATTGCTTTTTGAAGACGATCTCCTGCAACTGCAAGATAATGATGACTCTTTAGATTTTGATGATGTATTTGACTTTTTTGAACGCGAGTTGGCCAAGAGAGATTGTGACTCCAAGACCGAAAGGTGACAATTTTAAACAGAAGGGGAAGTAATACATACAAAGGCTGTACAATAACTCATAAAGGACTACTTATTTTTCAGCCTCAAAATGTTTATAATCATTTGTTGCCTTTAGATCTGCCTGTTTAGCTGTCTTTAAATTTGAGTAATCACAATAACACAGATAGGGCACCAATGAGTACATATTACCATATCAACTATCATATAGAGAATCAATGCAATCATGACCAGTTGACAGGAATTTGTCAGAAGGGAACACGAGAGAATAATATAGAGAGAGCAAAGTTTGGTGGTACGATGCCAAATGACCATCTAAGACACCTAAATCACAATTGACAAAGACTCAAGCTCAAGACTCTGTGAGCTGTAGAACTCAGGGTGACCTAAGGGCTTTCTAAGCTAAAAAGCTGAATTAGTGAGTTTATGACAAGGCTTGATGATCCAAGGTTGGCTTGATAATAAACAGCTGACCCAAATAACCTAAGGCTGGTTCTATGACCTGTCAGCTCAACAATCCAAGGTTTGCTCCATTACATAAGCCATGGCTCTGTAAGCCAATGATTTTATTAGGAAAATCCAAGACTGACTCAGTAATCCATGACATAAGTAACGGAAAGCTTATACTGCCCAACCAGGGTAGTGTTCTTGAAAAAGGCAAGCTCCAATACAATTCAATCCGATATGTTGAATTGCAAGAGAATCAAAAACTAGCTGAAAGATTGATGAGCTCTCAGTCAAAACTAATATGATTCAACCTTGCATCATCTTTTGGACCCATACGAACACAATGACAATGCGACACAAACAGTTATATCTTGATACAATGTTGTAGGCTTTGAACTATCATCACTATTATGAAGTTCATGCCTGAGAGGTAGTAACACAAGTTGGCAGATGTCTTCATTGTAGGCCCAAACTTGTGCCGTGAAATATGCATCCGGCCCTTCTTTAACTGTACAAACTATCCGTCTCTGACGTTTTGACGTAGCAATTCACACGTGAAAGGCAACTGCTGCCAAGACGCGTAGATAAACGATCCATTTTTCAGTACGCCGTTGTTCATTGCAAAGTTAAAGTTGCTTAGCAATGGCTTTCTTAATCAACTGTTATTACCATCATCAACAATTTAGTTTCATTTTTGCCATTACTCCTTTACTGAAATAGGTGCAAAATCTCGTAATTGCCTTATTTTGCAGGTATTTTGAGTAATCACCTGTTAATTACCACATTTACCCCCAGTAATATTTCTGGCAGGAAAGATCTCGGCAAATCTGATACCAGTTATCCTGCTCCATTCACTCTAGCATCACCTTTGATAGGATAATACAGCATTTACCTTACTTGGTAAATCCTCTTACCTACCCTGAGTCTATGATGAGACTCAGGGTAATTCTCAAATGTAATTCTGGGTAATTGTCCAATAAAATAAAATAGAACCAACATCATATACATGATGCCTTTAGTTGCAAGGAATGCCAATACCTAGATTAGACATTCTCTTCATGCTATGTGTGAATATTTTCATAAACAGATAGTTCCTATCACTGTATATTGTTAGCGTTGGCAATGCATTCCCATGACTTGTTTGAAATGGCCGAATGATTGGTTTCCACTCTCTGCCTGAGTGCACAACTATTTGATAGAGTCCTCCATCATACAAAGATTGGAGGATAATCACTGTCATCTATACCACTAATTTCTTCTCTTAAAAGTAACAGATTTCAGGCTAAATAAGTATAAAGAGAGAACAAAAAAAGGCTCGAGGCTGGTGTTGACATACTTAGGAATAGTACATTATATGTCAGAATCCCTTCACACCATCCAGACCATGGATTAAACCCCTAAAACTAGAACCTACCTCAGTAGTACAAATCAGATTCAGTAGGAGTTCTCACAACACATAAGACCTATATCATCCTGATCATGAAGTCTCATTCCCACATATGGAGAATAAAATCCCTGTACTACTTTTGAAGCTGATATTGCTTGCTTTAATTTGATACCAGTTACTTGATTTGAGTCCCATGCGTGGATAAGTTAGGCTACCTAGTGTGAAGCTAGGTAAAACATTGTTGCATATCTGCAACTGTGCCCAGAATCCTGGTACTAAACCTTCCCCACAGCTTGGCCTGAGAGCAAGATTGTGTGGTGTTCATATCTACCAGAATCAGTGCTTTATTTTTAGCCTGAGTGCAAAAACAATTTGCTATATCCAGGACAGAGCCTAACATCTTCATCTAAAGTCCAGATATATATAGACATATTGTAAGAAAAACTAAAAAAATATTGGAATTCTACATAAGACTGTGAAAAATCAGGGTTGCATTTTGCAATTTTCATTCATGCAAGTGTGATTAGTATTATCCGATGGACAACTCTCTCAACTAATAACCCACCATATTTCAGGAGGAGGAGCACAGTTTTTATAATCACTCCTGATACTGGTATACAGGATGTCCAGGTAGACTGTACCAACTGTCACTCCTGATGAAACTAAAGCAAACATAAAACTCTTTTATGTTGTTACTTTTATACATTTTTTTTCATTAAGCCAGAGGTTGGTCCGTGGTGCCAACCATGCAGATTGGTGTAGCTTTGGTGGCATGTGTGATCAAAACAGGTGTAAACTAAAGGATTAAACACATGCTCTATAATGGGAATCAGTAACTAGATATATCACATGTGCCAGTTGCAAAAGAGCAAAAGTGTGGGAGATAGAGCCAATGCCACATAACAGTCACAGTCACCTGAATCTATCCAACAACGGGTAAATAATATGTCCCCAGCCATCATTAATTGCTATCCAATAATCGGACTGAGTACTAGTTTATAATACAAGGGTATTGAGCAATAATGCAAGCATATTTCTTCCAACATCTGTCTACACTAATCATACTACCAATTCACAATCATAGTTAATGACTGAGATGGCAATGACAAAAATTTGGTAGACCCAGCAACCCAAGCTTCCTCCTCATTTCAAGTGTCTTTGTGCCATGTAAGTTCAAAATGGATTTTCCACAAACAAAAATGCTCGAGAACTCTATTAAAAGTTGGCTATGTATGTGAGTTTTAGTTGGTTGTAATTCCAAAGGCAAGGTCTACTCTATATGACATAGCTATTCTGGCAAAGTTTCAAGTTCTGCATTGTGATCTTCTCAGCATCATTTATAAGCCATGTATATTCTTTATCACTCTGATATCACACACTCATATTCCTCAAAATAATGGATGACCTGACATGCTCTGGATCCCCGATCTCAGGCTCAACTATTGTGGGAGATGTATGTGCCAGTTTGCTACATTTATAGAGGTGCCAACTGGCAATATCTGGGATAGTATCAAATCATTGATTCAGATAATGTAGGCAAAGCTTTTAACAAAAAGAATGAACACAGGGAGGGGGGATCGAGTAAGGACGGAAAGTTTGAAGCAAGGGAGCGGTCTCCAATGCAAGATCAGGTCAGTTTTTATTGTTTATTGTTTATTGTGTTGCATCCACCGTTGCTTGGCTCTAACCCTTCACTTGTACCAGTCACTAATTAGAATGAATGAATGCAAGATGTCAGAAGATCTATAGCAAGTTGGGGGGCAAAGCTGCTGCACAAGGACAGGTGAGTCTGTATAGTTTATTTTCTATTGCACCGCCATTTTATGCTTGGCTCTAACCCTCATAATCTTATCCCCCTAAATAGTGGAAGAAGGGGAAGAATAAAAAATAATGGAGGTAAGTTTATTGCATTTCTGAATTGCATCCTCATCTATCACCCTCATTCTCTGTTGCCTGTCAGTTATATTGGCAGAGTGCCACAGAGAGGGCAAAATGTTGAACCAAGGGGGGGAACTTTTTCATGAGTGCAGGTTAGTCTGTGTTATCAACTTATTGCATTGCCATCTTCATTACCTGGTGCTAACCCTTATCCTTCTCTTTCGCTTGCTGGTCATCTAAAGAGAAGAGAAGCAATATAGCAGATAGAGAAAGAAGCCAATAAGCATGGCATCATCACACCAAAAGTGATGAATCAAAATGATGTTTTCTATGAAATGCATAATTACAAATTGGTATTTCAAAAAGCGAGGGAGCTACACAAGAAGAAAGGATAGTGGCTCTGTTTATGTTGTACATAATGGATAGCAATTATGAATGCAATAGTCATACCGGTTATGTTTTACTTCAATGTTCTATCGTGTGCCACAGATCTCCATTAAAATGCAATTACATTCACAGAAGTCAGAAGACCTCCTTAAGTGTACTGCAAATTTGATTCTCCTCCACTTGTTGCTTCTCCCTCGTATAGTCTACGTTATATCCCCCAAAGATGGAAATGGAAGACCTTGTTCCATTGATTAGTCTGGCGCTGTCTCAAAACAAACTCTTATCGGCCGACGATGGATTGATAATGATGCCAAAGAGGCAGCTAGAAAAGCACCAATGCACCAACTAACCAAAGAGTAGGCAATGGCAATGGTAGGTCATTGTGTAATGTTGGGGACCTGGTATGTGGGAACGAGAAGGTATAAGACGGAGGAAGATTCCATCGGGTCTTTAGATGGCGGATAGTGCAATAATACAAAGACTTTTCTGCAGGAAAACAAAGCATAGACAGACTATTCTGTGTGTTGTGGCCTCTGGTGTCGGGTGCTTTTAGCTAGCCGTATGCCACCCAGAACTAACTTACCCGATAATAGCAATCAAGACCAAGGCATCAATGGGCCCCTTTGGCGAAGCTAAAATTTATTGGTTGTTTAACATCAGGTCAGGAGAAGAGATCAATTCATCAGCTTTTGATTGATGTTCATATGTGCAAAATCGCTAAGTAGGCGTAAATGGCCAGATTTCGTCCATTAGATAGACATCGGTTAGACTCGGGCATGAAAATTCGTTGTTACAGGCTCAAATCGTGCTTAAATTGAAGGTAGTTGTGGACGGTGGCGGTGGCGTTGCCGTCGTTGTATGTTGTCTTCTTCGGTCACGTTCACCACCACACAGTAGTTTTAAATTAGTTTTAAACAAGGTCGAAGCTGGCTTTTCGAATCTGTCCAAACTCGTCATTCGCGGTCTGGCCATCCATCCGTTTCTTGCAAACCTATTTTCAATCACTGATTATTGACTCTATCTAGTAGTATCCCACCCATGTGTTATTTCCTTGCTGCGGCAGACTAATAATACCTATGGAGAGTCATGCTAACCCATGAATGATAGTTTTCACAGTTGTAAGTTAGCTAGGCATTCTGCCTACTGAAGCAATGTAACATTGCTATTTTGTGAGTCCACATATGGTACTCACTAGGAATAGAAATGAGTGACTGTCTGATTTGCTTTTTATGACATCTGATCAGATCTGATCAGACAGTACAGTGCTATTGTATCTAGAAACCGCTCAATGATCGCACAGAAGTTTTGACATGAGGACCTCTCGAGTTCATCTCCATTAGGTACGGTCGTACCTCTAGTCGTAGAGAAACCGGCATCAATGAAGATATGCATGATCGTTGCGATAAATAATGAATTGTTACTAAATTGTGTCTTTCATTGAACTGTCTGAAAAGACTCTCAGGCAATATTTTGCCTTTATCTAATCTCATATCAACCAACGGAAATATTCAGATACCTTACCTCGTACCTTATGTAGATCCGACTGCTTGGTATCGTACCTAGAGAGGTATGGTAAAAAATGTAGAGATCGACCACAAAAACAACTATCTAGAGGCCTTTTAATAAAAAAACAGTAAAAACAGTAAAAACAGTAAAAAGCCTTGCGTGCCTGTAGTGTTCATTACGATTCTTGAGCTTGTTGGTTGTTGGGTACGAGTGATAATATCCCTTTGCCAACTCTGTTAGCATCGTATGCGCGCGCGGATTTCAAAAGAGAGCACAGCTCTCTTTTCAGACAGCGTGTCCAA
>JALLOZ010002584.1:0-16061 GCA_036939875.1 Thalassiosira pacifica
CAAAGGCAACTTACATGACGACAGTGGCTAATTAACAATAATCAAATCAATCTATCTTCAAGCATCATGATGGCCTCTTATAGCCTCCCAAAAAGCCGCCATGAGCGTCCATTGTCTCAACTTGAGCAAGTGCAATTTGCGCATTTTATAGGACCATTTTTAACCCCTCAGCCTTCCCATCATTTTTTATTCAGAAAGTTATTGTACAATACAAATAATAATAATACAGCAATCCGATCATTTGGCAGCAGGTGAGGCTCCTCCTGCGAATACTTTTCGTCCAGTACTGACGAGTGTACATCTCCTTCAACTCTCACATGAGAAGTTGGCTGTAGAATACTCCTTGATCAGACAGGGTTGGAAGAGAAGAAGAAGATCATAACGTACTTCTTGACCGGGTATTATGGTATCCATGCTGATAGCTCACCGGAGATGTGATATTTTGGAATACGTATATGGTGCATTCAAGTCTCGTCTGATGGCTAGGAGCTCTTGAAAGAATAATGATAATATGTTTGTCGGAGCTCGTGTGTCATATCAGTCGAGGAAATAAAGATAGCACAAATGCAGCTGTGCAAATACAGTGAGGGCAGCAACACGGTCGATGTTTGGCAAGGCAAAGGCTATGAAGGGTAAAGAGTGGGTGGTACTGATGTCGCCCATCATACCATTCTTGTCGTGGTGTGTATCGTGTCATTGAGCACCCGTAAAATAAGAAAGAATGAGGAATAGATGTCGTGTTTCTACTACCAACAAATGAAGAGCAATCGTGAAGAAGGAAGTAGCAAAGCTGAGGTAGAATGAGGAATGATCATTGTCAACTTGAGGTACAGCTTTCGCTGGATATCGTGTTTGAGACCAACATGCACCCGCCTCTACCCAGTGCCAAGCAGAATGAGTATGACCTGGACAATGCAGAAGAGTCTGTCAAAAGTGCATTACTGAGATCCCAAGTCTTCAGATATCTTGAGGGTTTACTTTTTGAATCCTGTCACGACGGAGTTTTTATTGATGGCATTGGTACAGAACTTGCAATACAAAAAAGTATATTTATGGGCGCTGAACTATTTTATCTTTGTCAAACGGTTATGCATGACGTGCATGGTTGTGAACCAAGTGATGGAAAGCATCAATACAGTAGAGAATGGAGAAAATGAGACACAAAACAAAATCTTAATATTTTTTGATCAAGGAGATTCACATGGCAGTAGACTGTTTATGGTTGAAAACTTTTGCATAAGTAGCTATTGTAGGAACAGAAAGAAACAACCAATGCTTGGCGTGTTGTTAAACAATTGCAAATAATTTAATTCCCTTGAAAGAAATGAAGGCCAGGGCTTATTTTATTGATAATTTTTAACTTGACTTGATGTATGTGAAGGTATGAGCCTCTAGTATTCTGCATCAACTCTTTTGGTCCTGCTGACCTTGTCAAGCTCAGAACAAATTGCCCAGCTCACTTTTATCTGCCTTTACATTCTTGTCCTTGAATGATTTCATTCCGGTTTTGCTGATGCTGGACGATGAGGAGTATTGCTACTATGTATCAAAGTTCTTAAACCATGCTCTTCCTCATTTTCTTGAAATGAAGAATTGGTGGAATAGGAGTGAGAGGAGAAGGCACAAGGGACAATGCCAACCATTATTCAGAGTTATAGCTTTATTATTTTGATAATAAGCTATCATCATAATAGAAATATGTAAATAATTATTCTAAAGTTTGCTCGATTGAAACCAATAATATAAAATCCTTACTCACTCAACAGCAATATAATAGCAATTTGTAGGAGCCACTTCCAAAGTGCACTGAAAACACAATATTACAGCTCGGCTTGGGTACACACACATAATTCCTGCATTGTGCTGTTCTTTACATCCTCACTCCACACCAGCCCATGAGCATTCTACAGCAGTGTCTTTGAAAGGCGCGTTGACATTGCATCCACCATTACACCTCCCTTTCCCACGCCCAATTTGCAGCCATCAACAAGGTCTATTAGTATTTAAGGGTTTGCTGTCTTGCTCCCATTTGAGCTACTTGATCAAAAATATATGGCATGGCACAGGCAAATTGGTGAATAGCATTTAGCTTTTTGTTCATAATTGTTTCTTCCTCAATTGCAATGGCGTTTACTGAATCTGTCTCTACCCTGGCATTCTATGTGAGTGATAGAAGTGATGTAAAAATAGTGAGGTCGCAGGTGAAAATGAAAATCTTGACAGGCACCACTATCAACAACCATGCACCATGATGCTAGCAAGTAAACAATCCCTAATCAAACACGTTCTTTGTAGAGACTTACCGGCGCAGGATTAGAAGAAGCACAACTGCGTGCTCTTTCAAGCCAGTCAAAGACATAAGGGAGCATTTCCCAGCCCTGTTCAAAGAAAGGCTTCATGTCAAAACATTTTTGGTATTTAAGAATCTTCTCCATTCTAACCAGGGTTATGTTGCTCTTAACAGAATTCAATTACAGATATGAATTGAGCTCCTCAAGAGACCCACATTCAGAAGGCAGCACACGTTGAAGTGTGTGGTTTGACCAATAAGTTGCGTTGATGCTGGAAACATCACACAATAGGTTGGAGAATTTGGTCCATGTTTCATTGTTGATGTCATCATTTTCAGCTGATTGGTAACCAAGGTCCAATTTCTTCAGGTTGCTGTTGTTGACAAGCGCACTTGCAAAAGCGCGTGCCCCTTCATTGCCAATGTCGTTCTCACAGAGATTGATTTCCTCCAAGGTGGAGTTGGCACCCAGAGCAATGGCAAAGGCCGTGCCACTTCATTGCCAATGTCGGTCGCATTGAGAAAGAGTCTTTTCAGGCAGCGATTGGTGCCCAGGGCATCTGCTAAAGCATGAGCCCCTTCATTGCCAATTCAATTATCACCAAGATTGAGATCCTCCAAGGTGCAGTTGGTGCCCAGAGCATCCTCAAACGCACACACTCCTTCAGTGCCAATTTGGTTATTATTGAGATTTAGATTTTTCAGGCAGAGGTTGTTACCCAGAGAATCTGCCAAAGCACTTGCCCCTTCATTGCCAATTTTGTTCCTATAACGAGAAAGATCTTCCAAGGTGCGGTTGGCACCCAGAGCATCTACAAAAGAACATACCCCCTTGTTGCCAATTTTGTTCTCACTGAGATCAAGTCTTTTCAGGTTTTGATCGGTGCCCAGAACATTTCCAAAAGCACGCACCCCTTCAGTCCCAATGTGGTTATCATCGAGATTGATACCTTCCAATGTGCGGTTGTTACCCAGAGCATTTGCTAAAGCATGTGCCCCTTCATTGTCAATTTCATTCCCACCGAGGGATAGATCATCCAAGGTAGAATTGATGCATAGAGCGTCTGCTAAAGCATTTGCCCCTTCAGTGCCAATTTTGCTATCAAAGAGATTGAGCCTTTTCAGGCTGCTGTTGGTGCGCAGAGCATCTGTCAAAGCAAGTGCCCCTTCAGTCCTAATATCATTCCTGCTGAGATTGAGTTCCTCCAAAGTGCTGTTGGTGTGCAAAACGTTTCCCAAAGAATGAGCCCCTTCAGTCCCAAATTCATTTCTGTTGAGATCGAGCCTTTTCAGGCTGGGTTGTCGCCCAGGGCAACTACTAAATCACATACGCCTTCATTGCCAATTCCATTCTTGCCAATTTGTAGTTCCTCTAGAGTGCGGTTGGTGCGCAAAGCATTACCCAAGGCACACGCCCCTTCAGTGCCAATATGGTTATAATAGAGATTGAGACTTTTCAGGCATTGATTGTTGCCCAGAGCATCTGCTAAAGCACACAATGCAAGTGAACTCCTGAGTAAACTCCCAAGGTAGTATTGATTTTCATTTCGAGACAAGTTGCGATTATGAACAATAGCAAAAATACCCTCCAATCTAAGATCATTCTCCTTCAGCTTGTGAAGTATGTCACAATTGATCTTGTCTGAAGTGATGTCTTCAATTTTCACTGTACATAAATTCGCGTCTGAAATGTCCTCCGATTGATCGTCCATTATTGCACGTTGAAAATGAACAATTTGAAAAAAGAGCAAGGTCAGAATTATACATTATACTCGTATTCAATAGTTTCAAGGGATTGCACCTTCAAGATGAACAATTCGAAAAAGAGCAAGGTCAGAATTTTACACGCATTCAAAATTTCTAGAAGGCTCCATTGGCATGACACGGTCTCCCCGAAATAGTTCAAGCACGGTTCAGGATCATCAATTCACAAAGCCATAGAACAGCAGGGGACAAAATGGTCAGCAAAAACTCTGTCAATATGGCATTATTATGACATTGGGCAACATGCAACAAACATGTCGTATTGTGCATTATTTCAGAAGAACAAAAGGTGAACCACATGCCTCATGAACAACACCAAATGTTCGTGCACTCACCGCTCAATTTTTTCTTACTACCTAACTGGAAGATGACCAATGAGTATGTTCTTGGTCAATGATAATGATTGTGGTAGTATCGAATCAACGAAGTGGTGTAGATGTAGTGATTACGTGGCGCAAAATATTGATGGCAGATAATTTGGTGACGGCAATGGTCGGATGCGATTGGATTTGATATCGGAGCGTGGCTGAGTGGATGCCAATGGAAAACTCATATCATTCACTGCCTTCCTTTTTGTGATCGACAACAAGAAAGCAATAAGTGTCAAGTATTGATACCGCTGATGATAACTTGAATGCTGTCAATGTCAACGTCACCGGATGATTGTCCTCACAATACGATGAGCGCTGCACGTGTCATTATCTATAACAAGCAGCAACAGCAGGAACAAAGACTTGTCGTCAAAAAATAATCCAAACGCAAAGATCAAATCAATCGGCAACTATCAATGTTGGACATAACATGCGTAGTCTGCATCCTCGTGATAATATCTCCAACAAAACAGCTTGGCACATTGCACTTGCACTGCTCTGAGTACTATCAATAGCAACAACAACAATTCCCAGCTCGCCTGGGGCTTGCAATGATTTGAATTATGATGGAGAGATGAACGAAAACAACAATAATCAGCACATTGAAAGGGATGCCAGCATTGGCGGGCGATATTGAGGCAGAGCACAGGAATAATGGAAAAAATGTTCAATGTGGATAATGCATGATGGCGATGCCGCCACTTGCAGGAGGCTTCTGTTGTTGTTGATATAATGCAGATGATGCAGGATAATGATGCCGCTCCTCCTCTGCCAATCACTCGCCACAATCATTACTGATCACTGTGCATGTATTGTCCAGCAATACACATGGCTCAATACAAGACAAAATGCTACATGATGCATGCTACAAGGAGGAGGAAACAGTTGGTCCACCGCAATCAATTTTTCTCTTGTTCCTTGTATGTATCTCATGTGTTTGTCACAAAGTCTGCTTGTTTTACTGAATTTTAATGCTATCAAAACTAACTTGGTCAGAGATAGAATTCACATTGAAGGCATTGTTAGTATTTTGTCTTTCATTTCCAATTGCTCTCCTGTCAACCCCCTTTCAAATGATCGCCAGGTCAGGCAAATATCAGTGACATTGATGCAGTTGTCAATATGAGATGTGACATACGCTCTAAGGTTGAGCAACTGTGCAATTTTAGCTTTGTCGTGCCTCATTGAGAGGCTCGCGAGGCCATGGATGGATAAAGGCCCTCCTCTTTCCAACATGCCAAGTATCATCCGCATCAGTGGATATGAAAATTCAAGCATCGCTGCGAGGTGGGTCCTGTAGTGCAATGGCACTACATTTGCACTGATGACTGTTCATGAAGGTCGGGTTTGAATAGAGAGAGAGGAAGGACAAGGCACAGCTTCAGCCAGTGGCTGACTTTCGTTTTAATAAGACCTTATGTGCTTCATGTGCAAAAATGATGAATGATGTCTTTTCATAATCAATTGGCATCAATAATTATTGAGGATTGTGGAGGTGAATGTTGTGTGTTTTGGAAATGATGTTATTTGTAAATATTTTGAAAACAGGGTCATGAGCTAGGATGGGCAATAGAGCTTTTGATATTGATACAGGTAGGATTACTGGATGTGACCTCAATCCTAAAAACAGAATGTATGAAATCCTATGGTACCATACCCACTCAAGAGAACTGAATGCATAAAAGCTGCTGTAATTAGACGTGGAAATATAAATCAAACAGCGATAAATAACATTGAGAAAGAGAACCACTTTGTTTGATCTCAATTTATGATTGTATTTGAACTCTCACTCTCTCGAGCCTATAGCATGGGCAGCAACAGAGAATCAAGAGTTTACTTTCAAGAAAACAAGTCCATCACTGTGTCTTCATCTGCTATAGAAATGAAGGATCATTTTGCCACACTCTCTCCACCTTTTATCAAGCGTGCCATTCGATGGCATCACACTTTATTGCCTTGTGTGCATGTCAATGAACCCAAAGGTTTGTCGCCCGTGCCACAGTCAAACCAATTGAGCAACATGACGGAAATCAGCTTTCAATGAGAACTCCCCAGTACCAGTTTTTTCAAGACCCGCGTTCTTTGCAAATAATGTGTACCCAACCTCATTTCCCAGCTTGGACCTGACCCACCAAAGATAACAAGAATCTTCATTTGCTAACTTCGAACACCTGAGCCAAAGCCAAGGGGCAAATCGAGAGCAGACTGGGGTTTTCCCTGATGAGTGCTACAGCATGGGTGACTATTTCTTGATTTGCAGTCTAAGGAATCAGCATTGGACTCGGCCATTGTGATGTTATGAATAATTTTGACCATCGCTTGTGCTCTGCATCTGTGCTTCTTCTCATTGGTGGGGATATGTGATGTACAAAACGTACATCAGCAGTCATACAGCAAGAGTTAGAGTCAGTGTCTATCTAGAGAGAGTATCTTGTGTGCATCTACATTTAGATTTTATGAGGACAAGTTTTACTTCCTCAAAACTGCGGATGCCCTTGTATTTGTTCTGTGGAAATGCTCAGCCACTAGGTACCACCTCACCTTCTTTGACTCTGCTCGGACAGTATCTCCAGTCATCACAAAAGAAGAAGAACAAATTCTTGGAATAATGTACTATAGTTATTACGCCTTGACCAGGCAGAGTCCAAAGGCAAAAGAACATACTTCTTGATTGGATGTGTCCAAGATGGTTCAATGTACATGGTTCTTGGATAAGCCTACTTCTTGATTGGGCAGGGTACAGCTAGGTGTAACGACAATGAATGCAGCAATAGCTAACAAGGAGAGGATCTCATTTACTGTGATTATGATGATGCCGCCTACCGCCTAGCACCGCCAATAGTAAAGACGCAGCTTCAGCCAGATACAAGTTCGTATTTTGGATAAAATACAATACAACGGCATTGACAATCACTGATGTATCAACAGTGTCATTACAGCAGTAATGGGGTGATGGTATTGATTGATCGAGCTGCAATATTGAATGCAATGCAAGTCTGTGGACTACACAAATGATTGAATTGAAAATGTACGCTATTTCTTGTTACCTTGCTTTTAAAATATTTGGTACGGCAGTGTTGAGTTGAAATTGCATTCAAATTTGGCGTCAATCTGTAGTATGCATGTTGCCTCAACATTATTTCATTTTAGATTGCTTCTCTTTCTCTTCTCTTCTTCAAGCTCTTTTTCAAATGGGTTGTGTCAAGGCGGGCAAAGCTTTATGATGACTGCAGTCATTATCATTATGACGGCTTTACTACGTCACATAACATCAATACAGTAATCCAATCATTTTGCGCAAGGCGTATTCTTCGGATACTTCTCATCTGAAGTACCTCTTTTAGCTCTCACGAACAGAGATGATCATAGTCCTTGATTTTGGACAGTACAGGGTCCAAGAAGGTTGGATATGGAAGGGAAAAGATAACCTGCTAATCGGATGGAGTACAAGCTGATATCTAGCTCACTGGGGATGCGTTATCTTGGAATGCATCCAAAGCTCATCCAACAGTGAATAGTACATTTCTATTCTGTCAACCGCCGCCATATCCAGAGTTTTATAGCTTTGTCACGATGACACTAAAATAATGTATTGTATTATGTAAACGGTTTCTCTAACGTTTGCTTGATTGGGACCCATCATACAAAATCCTTTCTCACTCAACAGCAACATAATAGCAATTTGCAGCAGCACCTTCCAACGTGCACTGGAAACACAGGATTGCATCTCAATTTGGGTGCTCACACATATAATTTCTGCATTGAGCTGTTCCTCTACATCCACGCTCCAAAGCAACCCATGTGCATTCTACAGCAACGCCTTTGAAAGGAGGACTGACATCACATCTACAATTTCACCTCTTTTCCCACACCCATTTGCAGTCACTCGTAGATCCCTTTAGTGTTTAAATGGTTTTGGTCTAGCTCCCATTTTAGCATCACAATCAAAAATATCTGGTAGGGCACGGGCAAATTGATGAATAGCATTCAGCTTTTCGTTCATAATTCTTTCATCCTCGATTGCAATGGTGTTGACTGAACCTTCCTTGGCATTGTTCTGTGTAAGTGACAGAAGTGATGTAAAAACAGTGAGGTCAGAGATGAAAATGAAAAGCCAAACAGACCCCACAACCCTCATTCCTACCAAAAAAGACATAATAATCCAGAACATTTCTTGCATAGACTTGCCAGAACAGGATCAGAGGAAGCATGACTGCGTGCTCTTTCAAGCCAGTCAATGACATAAGGAAGCATTTCCCAACCCTGTTCAAAGAAAGGCTTCATGTCAAAATATCTGTGGTTTTTGAGAATCTTCTCTATTCTAACCAGAGTTATGTTGCTCTTGGCACGATTCAATCGCACATATGAATTGAGCTTATCATGAACAAGATCTCCACTTGAAGAAGTCTCCATGTATTGAAGTGTATGGTTTGAACAACGAGTTGCATTGATGCTGGAAACATTACACAATAGCTCAGAGAATTTAGCCAATGTTTTGTGGTTGATGTGATCATTCTCATTCTCCACTTCTTGGTCATTTAGGATCAAAACCTTCAGGTTGTTGTTGTTTACAAGTGCACCTGCAAAAGCAAGTGTCCCTTTGTTGCCAATTTCTTTCTAATCAAGATGGAGCCTCTTCAGGCTGCAATTGGTGCTCAGAGCATCTGCCAAAGCAAGTGCCCCTTCATTACCAATTCCATTCACATTGAGATAGAGATCCTCCAAAGAGCAGTTGGTGCGCAAAACATTTCCCAAGGCACGCGCCCCTTCATTGCCAATTCTGTTCATACTGAGATCAAGTGCCTTCAAGGTGCAGCTGGTGCGCAAAGCAATTGCTAATGCATGTACCCCTTCAGGCCCAATATCACTACAGCTGAGCTTGAGTTCCTCCAAGGTGCAGTTGGTGCGTAATGCATCTACTAAAGCACGCATGCCTTCGGTCCCAATTTTGTTATAACCAAGATTGAAACTTTTCAGTCTTTGATTCATTCCCAGAGCAACTACCAAAGCACTCATATCAAGTGGACTCCCAACGTAGTAACGACTTTCATTTCAGTCATACTTGGACACACCAGCCTCAATATACTGTAAGCTAGGATTGTCCCCCTTTAGCTTGCAAAGTATGTCACGATTGATCTCATCTGAAGTGATGTCTTCAATTTTCATGGTGCGCAAATTTGCCTCTGAAATCTCTTCCGATTGATCTTCCATCATTTGCACCTTCAAAATGAATAATTTGGAAAGAGAACAAGGTCAGAATTTTACACATATCCAAAAGTCCCAGAAGGCCCCATTGGCATGACATGGTCTCCCCAAAGTAGTTCAACGATTGCTGTGGAATAATCCGTCAAGTCACTAAGTCATAGAACAGCAGCAAACGAATCAGCCGGCAAAACTCTATCAACATGGCATTAATATGGCATTAATATGGCATTGGGCAACATACGATACAGCAAACATGTCATATTGTACATTATTCCAGATGGACGAAAGATGGACTGCATTCATCATGAACAGCATCACATGTTCGCGCACTCACAACCCTCTCTTTTCTTACAAACAAAGTGGAAGATGACCAATGAATACGTTCTCGGTTAACAATAGCGATAGTAGCAAATCAATGAAGTGGTGTCAGGATCACGTGAGGCAAAATAATAATGGCAGATAATTTGGCAACGGCATATTATGGTTTGACTACGAAATTACTTTTGTTTCTTTCAGTTAGCTTCAAGTGTATGTTGAGTGTGCATTGACGAGAGCTCACATCTGACACCCTCTATATCATATCTCTCGAGGTAGAGTTCACTTTGAGATGAGAACACTAGATATGATCTACAATCACACTATAATATTGCACATCAAATTTCAGAGCGTGGCTGGGTAGATGCCCACGATGAACAATGTATGACGGGGTTGTATAGAGAATGGTATGGTTCCTGACATAAGTTTAGATTATTTGAAGCTGGTTATTTATTCCTACAGGCTGGGCGGGGCATGCATCCGTTTAAGTTATTTATCATATTGATTGAATTCGTAATACTCATGGTGGATCCATTTATTGCGCTGAGCAATTGCAGCCATAAGCAATTAAATGATCCGACGAGTAATGAGTACAGTGGAGTTCCACGAAGTCGACCCCCCCTGGGGTCTAAAAAACTTGGCTTGGCTGCTCTCCCCGACTCCCGCCAAAAAATCAGGGGGGTCTAAGCGAGGATCCTGGCGGGAACCTCCATCCACATACGTGGAAACATGTACAAAATATGGCGGTAAGGCGGTATTCTGATATATCTCCTTTGTCTGACCCATCTTGGACTACGTGGGAAATAGTAATGAAACCGGCTCAAATATCCTACGTCATTTAGATTGAATTTTATGGATTTAGATATGTTTAGATCTATTTTGGTCAACTTAGTGTCTAAGTTACGTATGAAAATGGCAGGAAGCTCATAGGGGGTCTAAGATCTTGTAGGTAAGGCTGACGCCAAGAGGGAGGGTCTAAGGAGGATTTGGGGGGTCTACTTCATGGAACTCCATTGTAGATACGAGCGAGAGAATCTTTTGAAGCTTTTGGAAGATTTGAGCGATTGTGTATCTTTACGCTCAGAGTTAAATGACGTCACGTCCTTTTCCAAAATCTATTAGGAATAAGTTCAATAGACGTAGTTTTATTTTACAAATTTGTTTTTATAATTTGGCGATACCTACTTTGATTATTTACTCAGGTCTATCTATTTCCATTTTCATTCTCATCCGAGTGCATGATAGATACAATAACGACAACCTACGACAACGACAATGACGATGATGGTGCGTCATTTCTATCTCCTTTCAGTTCTCATCTCAGCGAAATCATAATATCTGGGAGCCGGATTCCGCTTTAACTAAAAGCAAAATCAACGTGAGCGAAGAGGTGACAGAGGAACAAAGGGAGCAAGCAGTTCAGATGACAGTATCTACAGTAATAATAAATCGATCGGAACCAAATCAGAGACGACGAAAGCAGCGGTGCCGCTCAACTCTCCGCACTACTGCTTCCTCCGCATACTCAAAGCCGATCTGCATGTCCACCTAGACAGATCCATTCGCATCCCCACGCTCATTCACTATTCGAGAATGACTTCATCGTTTGCGTCTGCACAGCTATCAGCATCCAGTAGCAGTAAAAGTTATGACTCCAAACGTTGCGCATCTCATTGCGAGATCAGTAGAAGCTATGCGCTGTGATGGAAAGCTCATCTTAATCAGCTTGTCTTTGCTGAGGGAATGCCAAAACATGATACGAATATCAACTTCACGCTGTCAATGTCAACATCACCGAATGAGCTCTCAGATATCAAGCTGTACAACAACATCACCCGCCACGAGACTCGTTATTGATAATTGATAAACATTCCAAATCCAAAGCTGCTCAAGTGAAATCAGAAATACGATTAGGGTTAGGAATGATGATGATAGAGATATCACAGTGATAATGATGCTGAATGACAGCAAAAATGTTCTCCTGTGAAAAGACAGCGGTGATGATGATGAGGAATCGTTTGGGAGCAATCACAACAACAGCAGTGGGATGTCCACTTACTCCAGTGCCCAACCTGTCATCATTCATCATTCATCCTACTCATCTTCCTACAAACAATTTCTATGACAATGTCAACCGACAACCACATCCACGAAAACAAATATTGAAATCAAAGATTGGTACATCCAACAACAGCAAAAGCAAAAGCGGCAGCCAAATTGGCAGCGAGCTGCGCAATCAACATCAAAGCTCAAAGTTCAGAGGCACCTCGGATGACAGTGGTTTTCTTAATCACAAGAATCAAATAAAACCATCATGATGTGATGGCAGGGACTTATTGTATTGATGTCGGACATAACATGCGTAGCCAGCATCTTTGTGATCATCACAAATAATGTTGAACAATGCAGCGCAATGCGATGTACTGCTTGGTGACGGTGCTGTGTTATACAGAGATGGTAGCAAACACAACTAGCACAGACACAAGGTGGATAATGGCATTGGCAAAGGCCCTTCATCAAATAATACAATACAATACAATACAATACAATACACAGTGGCTATCTGTAATTCAATTGTGTGGTATTGGACTCAGCGCCAGCCCGTAATGTATGTCTTGCGCATGCTGCCCACTCACACTCGCTCCTTCCTTTTTGGGCGAAATGAAATATCTTCTGACTCAAATGCATCAGAGAGAGAAATAGTATCCAATGAATAAAATATGTTTTCCCTTCATATGATAGGTGGCAACTAAAATCATCTGTTCAAAACATGCGAACAAAACAACTCTAAAGTAGCATTCTGTTCGATGACTGGATGGAAGAAAGATGTTGCCTTCTTGCCTCAGTTATTGGCTACCGTATGCTCTTGACTAACTCCGTCACAATTCTTGAAGTTCTTTCCATTCTCAGACAGACACTCTCAAATTTGGTACAATATTGGAAGGGGACCATATTGTGGAGATCCATGATAAAACAATTGAGAGAGTTCTTCCTCGAGTTTGGCATTGAGAGTAATAGCCTTTCTTGATTGTTCACATTCATGACTGTACCTGGCCCACCCTTAGTGGACAAGCTAGTAGTGATGGTGGACCTGGCCTTGTGAGATGGCATGCATATGATATTGGAGGTGGATGATGAGGCGTTCTTCATCCTCATATTAAGCTGTTGAAGGGGCAGGGGAGTTGAGCATTGGCCACAAGACTCTTGTAATATATTCCGCGCAAGTAAAATCACAACAGATTTTGCACCAAACCCGCATTTCACGAAGCTTGTCACGTGCAGGCAAGTTGCAAGTCATGGAATAGATGATTGCTGGAGCTGATGGGAAACGGCTTGTAAAACTTTTGATCAGAGCAATATAAAAGATGACTTGCATTTTACCGAGTATCATATTCTTCTTTGGTCTGTTGTCTTTGCTGGCAGGTTATCACAATAGACAATGTGTCCATATAGATGCCACCAAGCTAGATGTCATCAATGGTTGAGGATTGGACTTCAAGCTGTACACTTCTTTTTACAACTAGGGCTAGAGAGAGGATGAACATAAGAACGATACAGTATAAAACTGATGCTGCAGCAGACACTGCATATTTCTTTGTCATGGTGACATAATAATAGATTTAAAAACGTAATCAGCTATCTAAAATTTGCTCAGTCTTGATCCATTAAGCAAAGATCTTCTGTGCAGAATGAGAATACAATTATGCCATGTTATATTTTCTCTTCAGTCTTGCTCCCATTTGAGCTTCTCGATCAAAAATATCTGGCATAGCACGGGCAAATTGGTGAATAGCATTCAGCTTTTCATTCATAATTCTTTCATCCTCGATTGCAATGGTGTTGACTGAACCTTCCTCGGCGTTGTTCTGTGTGAGTGACAGAAGTGATGTAAAAACCAGTGAGGTCAGAGATGAAAATGAAAAGCCAAACAGGCCCAACAACCCTCATTCCTACCAAAAAAAGACACAATAATCCAGAACATTTCTTGCATAGACTTACCGGAACAGGATCAGAAGAAGCACAACTGCGTGCCCTTTCAAGCCAGTCAAAGACATAAGGGAGCATTTCCCAACCCTGTTCAAAGAAAGGCTTCATGTCAAAATATCTATGGTGTTTGAGAATCTTCTCCATTCTAACCAGATTAATGTTGCTCTTGATATAATTCAAGAACAGATATGAATTGAGCTTGTTATTAACGGCATCCCGATGTAAAGAATACTGCATAGTTTGAAGTGTGTGGTTTGACCGATAGGTTGCGTTGACGCTGGAAACATCACACAATAGCTCAGAGAATGTAGTCCAGGTTTTGTTGTTGATGTCATCTTTCTCAGCTGATTGGAAATAAAGGCCCAAATCCTTCAGGTTGCTGTTTTTGACGAGTGCACTTGCAAAAGCAAGTGCCCCTCCATTGCCGATGTTGTTGTTACCAAGACTGAGTTCCTCCAAAGTACGATTGACTCGTAGAGCATCTGCTAAAGCAAACGCCCCTTTGTTGCTGATATCATTCCCACTGATATAAAGTCTTTTAAGACTGTGGTTGGTGCGCAGAGAATTTGCTAAAGCATGCGCCCCTTCATTGCCAATTTTGTTCCTATTGAGATAGAGCTTTTCCAGGCTGCTGTTGTTGCCCAGAGCATCTGCCAAAGCATATGCCCCTTCACCGCCAATTTCGTTCCCACAGAGATTGAGTTCCTCCAATATGCTGTTATTGTCAAGAACATCTGCTAAAGCACGTGCCCCTTCATTGCCAATTTCATTATAATCAAGATAGAGTCTCTTCAACGTGCAGTTGGTACGTAAAGCATCTGCAAAAGCCCAAGCCCTTTCATTGCCAATGTTGTTCGAGTAGAAACAGAGACTCTCCCAAGTGCAATTGGAGCGCAAAGAATCTGCTAAAACACGTGCCCCTTCATTGTCAAGTCTATAAGAATAAAGATTGAGTCTTTTCAGGCTCTGATTTGTGCCAAGAGCAGCTATCAAAGCACGCAAATCAAGTTGACTCCCTAGGTAGTAATGGTGTTCTGATCGATATGCATCAGAATCCCAACTAGCCTTAATAACCTGCAAGCTAGGATCGTTCCCCTTCAGCTTACGAAGAATGTTGCGATTGATCTCATTTGAAATCATGTCTTCAATTTCCATGGTGCGCAATGTTGCATCTGAAATATCATCATGATCTTGCACCATTGCACCTTCAAAATAAATGATTTGAAAATAGCAAGGTCAGAATTGTCTATTATTCGTACATTCAAAAGTTTCAGAGGATTGAGGTGTTGGACAACGCAGCAGAAGATATGCAACTATCAAAAACACAGCCCCTCCATGAGAGTTCATGAGGTGAGATCATGCCACCCTAGTGAAAAATCCGACAGGATAGCAGCGAAGGAAACGAGCAACGGACAGCACGCCAACAGATCTCTACCAATAATGAATTGCCATTAGCATTAGATACCTCAGCATTGTATATCATAGTATTCTTAAAGCAAACTTGGCATTTATCATTCAAAACCGCATTCAACAATGACACGACCAATGATGACCTCATGTACAGCGTCAGATGTACGTAACTAAGTGCACTCACCACTCGTCCTTTCTCGCTCTGACTAATTACCAGTGTGGAACTCGACGATGGAAAATAATAAGCACGTTCTCGCGGTCTTGGTCAACGATAGCAATTGCACCGAATCAACAAAGCGGTGTCGGGATCTTGTGGCGCAAAAATTATGGCAGGTAAGATATGTAATGCAATGACAACGACAATTGCGATTGGATCGGAGCCGGCATGATACGAAACATGATTCATGGCGGGCAGGCGTACAGAGGATGGATTCGAAAATGTCATTGTTTTATTCCCGCGGTACAATAGGGAGATTTATTTGCAGTTTCTGTACAGCGTTTCCGCTTTGTAAGTGTGTAAAGGCTACCATTGTATTGACTTATAGCGGGTTTGCTATAGATAACCACCCCGGCCCGATGCGGGAGGGAATTTCAAAATTTGGCCGAAGGACGGGCCGAGGCGAGACACAGAGAGTTCCCTCGAAGATTTCGCGGGTGCCCGAGCTTGCGAGGGCACCCGCGAAATCTTCGAGGGAACTCTCTGTGTCTCGCCGAGGCCA
>JALLOZ010002626.1:0-11803 GCA_036939875.1 Thalassiosira pacifica
TAGGATACCTGTTTTTATATATTACGTACCAGTTACGTGCTGCGTACGGAGTTACTAGTACGATCTCGTCTCCTACTTACCCTTAGTCCTGTTAAAATCAATTTCAGGGTGATTGAAATGGATATTTGAGGTTAAGGGTGGTGAATACATTGTGGAAAGGGGATCTCACTCAACAACTGATGGACATAGTATCTTTGCATTTGTTCTATAGCTTTAATATGGTCACTAAGAATGAAGGAATCAAGTTCCAAACAGTTTATCAATCATATTGGTTTGGGTTTGAGACCAAACTATCAGTTTTAGGGTGATCAAAATGTATATTTGAGGGTTGTGGATACAGTATGGAAAAAGGCTCTCACTCACTAACAACTTGATGAATTACCCTTGTAACTACTCTGTAGCCTTGATATGGTCACATAGAATGTAGGAGTTAAGTCTAAACAGTTGATCAAATATATTAGTTGGGGTGTGAGACTCAAATATCAATTTTAGTTTTAGGGTGATTAACATGGATATTTGAGACTTGTGGGTACAATATGGAAAAATGATCCAATTCAATAACTGATTGACATGTTGTATTTGCATTTGTTTTTTAGCCTGTTATGTACACCTAGAATAACAGAATCTAGGTCAAAAAAGTTTATCAATCATATTAATTGGAGTGTGAGATCAAACCATCATTTTTAGGGTGATTAAAAATATTTGAGGGTGGTGGGTACAGTATAGAAAAGTCTCTCGCTCACTAACAACTTGATGAATTTACCTTTACAATTACTCTGTAGCCTTGATATGTATATATAAAATAACAGAATCAAGTTCCAAACAGTTTATCAAACATATTGGTATTGGTGTGAGACTCAAATATCAATTTAGGGTGATTGACATGGATATTTGAGACTTGTGGGTACAATATGGAAAAATGATCCAACTCAATAACAATAACTGGTTGACAAATTGCCTTTACATTTGTTCTTTAGCCTTGACATGGTCACATAGAATAACAGAATCAAGTTCCAAGCAGTTTATCAAACATATTGGGTGGGGTATGAGACCAAACTGTCATAAATAAGGTGCTCAAAATGTATATTTGAGGATGGTGAGTACATTATAAAAATGGCCAAAGTCAATAACTGCTATATGTGTCATCTTTGCATTTGTTTTGTAGCCTTGATATAGTCACAAACAATGTAGGAGTCAAGATTCAAATAGTTTATCAAACATTTTCGGTGGGATGTGAGACCAAACTCTCAATTTCAGGGTGATCAAAATGGATGTTTTGGAAAAAGAATCTAAATCAATAACAAGTTGAGACATTACCTTTGTAATTATACTGTAGCCTTGATATGGATATGAAGAGTGAAAGAATCAAATTTCAAACAGCTGATCAAATATATTGGTTGGGTTGTGAGACCAAACTATCAATTTCAGGGTGATTGAAATGTATATTTGAAGGTGGTATGTACAGTATAGAAACAGGCTCTAACTCAATAACCACTAAATGCATCATCTTTGAATTTATTTTGTAGCCTTGATATGGTCACATAGAATAACAGAATCAAGGTCCAAAGTCCAAACAGTTTATCAAACATGTTGAGTGGGGTGTAAGATATACAAATCAATTATAGGGTGATTAACATTATTATTTGAGGTTGAGGGTGGTGAATACATTATGGAAAGGGGATCTCACTCAACAACTACTGGGCATAGTATCTTTGAGGTTGTTCTGTATCTTTGACATGGTCACAAAAAATGAAGGAATCAAATTCCAAACAGTTTATCAATCACATTGGTTTGAGTGTGAGACCAAACTATCATTTTTTATGGTGATTGAAATGTATATTTGAGGGTTGTGGTTACAGTATGGAAAAGCCTTTCAGAGAGTAACAACTTGATGCTTACCTTTGCCCTCTTATTGGTCAAGTAGTAGAGCATATTTCTGTTAGTGGGAAGGCCGGGAGTTCATCTCCTGTGCTATCCGCTATGTTTGTGCATCATGCTCTAGCACTTACCCTGCTGAGTGAGATTTAATTGTGTCAACAATCTGTGGCATGTGGCGGGCCTACCTACTTTCCATGTCATGCTATGAAGTGCTAGATACTTGTCTCTGCCTTATATTTGTTTGTCCATGGTATCACTTGCCATGCACATGTATTATGTTGTACCAGACAAAGAAGCACTGGGCAAAGATAGATACAAAGGTATCTTCTGCCTCTTTTTGTCCGTTTGAGTGGAGTCAAATTTATTTTCAAGCTTCTGGTAGACTATCATCATTCTGATCTTTTCTGTCAAGCAAAGATATTTACAAAGGTATCTTTATCCATCAGACAATATTTTTAACAAAGGTATCTTTATTATTTAAATTTCGTGTCGAGTCAAAAATAGATGGTGCCCCTTCCATTCTGAGGCAGGACAGAGCGTATCTTTTACTTACGTAGGATACACCAGAAATGTATACTACCAGTAGACTTAGACCATAGCAAGTCTATAGTATGAATTGGCCACCATTCACAACTCAGAGTAAATGAGTTGGAGAGATGTGAAAATACGGCGCGCGCTGCTTCGATCAACCACCACAATGCACCATCAGATTGTTTAGCATGGTGTTGACCATCTGAGCTATTAGGTGGTGGCAATAGTGAGTGCTTGGAATGGCGGAGATGAACAAAGAGGAGAGAGGATGGCTGGAATCACTTCTAGCTGATGACGGTCGCGTGAGGTATCCGGACAGCCACGATTTGGTGCGGCGGTGCCCCCAGAGCTCCAAAACAAAGCAATGATGATGTGACCCAGCAACAGGGCGGCCATGTCTAGGGGAAATGATGGGCATGGCCGACAATATGCCCATGGATACCTCTTGGTGCTAGCGGCTTCCTGGATAGCAACGGTGAAGGTTTTTAGATTGTATTTTTTCAATGGACGGCAACTAATGCCGGAATTTTGCGGCTGCCCAGCATTTCATTTTGTTTATTTGTTGGCGCTATTCAAACTACCAAATTTCTGTATTTATTGCATTTCGTTCACTATATTTCCCCCCAGAAGCAAAGTAAAGAAGGCAATGCTGGGCAAGGAAATGACCGGCAATGCTGTGGCCTCAAGACTTGGCTTTGCTTGGTGGTATGATACACCCGCTTGGTGGTATAATTGCTGGCGTAAATGCCCCAATGGCGTAGGGTTTGTGGGGTGCGGCTTTGGCAGTGGGCATTGGGCATTGACTAGACACGGCAACGTTTTGGGTCAGCACCGTCGTTAAGTAGGTAATTTTATCACCAGGGTTGATGCCTGTGTAGCAGAGGTATCGTGCAAGGTTTGTGGGGGTTTGAAATGCGCGGATTGGGTAACTGTACTGTTGAACAGTGCTCGACTGGACAACGGCAATGACAGGGCCACAACAAGTGCTTGATAGACAATGGAGGCAAGTTTTGGCTTTGCGGTGCTGGAATATACAAGGATGGCTCAAACTGTATGTTTTTTGTCTTGATTACATTTCTGTTTTGTGTCCGCCCAGCTGCTGTTGCCATGCCCTCCAGTCCTCCCTGGGGCATCTCAATTTCCAACTCCATCATCTTATCTCCGTCCACCTCATCCTCTTTATAGTTGGCGAAGCCGATGCTATCCTGTGTGAAGATTGAATACTCCGACTCCATCCCAAGCTTGTACGTGTCATTGTTATTTCACACAGTAACATTGCTTGATATCTTTTGCCCTGGATTGATAGTTTGCACTGACATATTGTCACTAAACTTAAAGGCCCCAAAGGACCCTGCAGTTAAGGCAGGTATCTGAATATTCCCATCACCGTCCCCACAATTCTCCTGCATCTTCATCTCAGCTAGTTCAGAGTATGTGTAACCCTTCATTCTGTCCATGATACCAAGGGCATCCAGAGCTGCACCCTCTTACATGCAAGCTATGTCATACCCTGAGAGAATACGCTGGTCCTTTTACAGTATCTTGCCTTACCCACCATATCAGCCGCCTCTGGGGTAGATGATTTCTGGGTGAGCCTTTGAATGCTTGTAAATCCCCAGCCCTATTTCAGCAGGTAGATCTTGAGCCAGGCACCAACATCCCTGCTGATATCCTCCGTTATGCTGATCAAGAGAGGGTTTATGTTAGAAAAGAAAGCAATGACTTTGTTGTGGTACCTTTTCAGTACAGCCTGAAAGAGTATTGGCTTTCCAATGAAGATCCGTGTCAAGATGTCCATGACGCTGTACTCCCCTGGTGATAGTGACTGCCGAGGTCCATTGACTTCATCCTCCAGATTCACAGGGACCTTAAAGTCTAGCTTAATTAGCTCCTCCAATACAACATTTCCCAAGCTTTTCATAGTCCCACCCTAGTAGATTCACATCCTAACCAGGTCATTCTTAGTGGTATGTGAAGTTTCCTTGGGTTTAGTGCGTGAAGCTCTTGAAACCTGAAGCTCTGACCAAAGACCTTCTGTTCCAAGCCCCTATCTTTACATGCCCTAGCCATTGCCGGGATTCTTTCCTCATCTTTCAGCTCATTAACAAAAGTTGGGACCTTCCTGTGGGATATGTCCTTGCCCTTGGCCCTCTTGTTTTGATCCTTCCAGTTCCCTCTTCATCCCCAATCCAGCATACAATCCCATCTTGGAAAGGGTCCATCAGCGTGCACTGCAGCTGGAACTGCATTGGATGGCTCTTGACCAGCAAGATCCTGGATAGCGTACATACGTAAGTATTTTTTTGTATTGTACGTACTTAAAAAAATAATTGTCGTCATGCGAGCCCTCATCCTCGCCAAAAAATTGTGTTCAAGTTGTGTTCAAATTATTTAAAATTGTGTTCAAATTATTTAAAATTATGTTCAAATTATTTAAATTTGTGTTCAAATTGTGTCCGATTTATGATGACACAATGAACACAATTCTATCACAATCACACTCATACCTACCCCTTTTCCCGGTTCCCGGGCAGTGCGATACGATATCTGCGACAGTTACATACACAATGGCGGCCGGTGGTGGGAGCGTCAGCGGTGGAGAGCATTACCGGAGGCGTCGGTGATGGCGACAGCGGAGGCGTTGGTGGAGGTAAAGATGTCACTGGAGGTCAGCAGAGGCCTAGTGGGGGCGACGGTGGAGTCAGACGCGCGGCGTCGGTGGAGGCGGCGAGGTAGTGGAGGCGGCGATGCGGGGATGGGCGATTGAGGCGGCGAGGTAGGCATCGTTGGAGGCGGTGGCGTCAGGTGGCGTCGGTGGCTGGTGGCTAGCTGGATGGACGGAGGCAACAGGATGAAGGCCGCCGCGGTCCGAGCGAGGGTGGGAGCGGCGGCGATCGAGGCGGCGGGCGGCGGTTCGGTTGACGGTTGACGGTCGTCGGTCGACGCACGGAGCGTGCGCGGAGGTACCTAGGCGGCTCGAAGAAAAAGAGTTATTTAGGTAAATTCAGGTAAATTGAAATAAAATAGTTCGTACACTACATTTACCTCTGGTTCGTACCGTCATTTGTATCCTTACGACAGTCCCTACAAGATTCAACTTTCTGTCGGAATCAGTATTGACACAAAAATTGTGTTTTATTAATGTCACAATTGTGTTGGGCTTGTGTCACAATTGTGTTGGGCTTGTGTCACAATTGTGNTTTATTAATGTCACAATTGTGTTGGGCTTGTGTCACAATTGTGTTGGGCTTGTGTCACAATTGTGTTGGGCTTGTAACACAATTGTGTTGGGATTGTGCTAATTTGTGTTCGACCTTCGAAGTCGCTTGAAGAAAAATATTTTTCCTGCGTACCTCCTACCTACGTAACTACTGTACATAGCGTCAATCCAGGATCTTGCTGTGTAGGACCTAGTCCATCAAAATTTCAATCTTCCCCAGTAAGCCAAGCTATGTTTCGAAATTTCTACATGTTGTGTAAACCAGCTATGGTACTGTATCCGCCCGCCTGACAGGCGTTTTTGCCTGAGATGACCAAGTCTTTTCCTGCGGGGGCTCCAAGAGAGTGCTAGTCACAACATTGCCAATCCATCAACACAAACGCACTCGGGCGCAACTGTCGATGAGAACAATGGTGGTGAATATCACACTCGGGCAGTATTTTGATAGCTCGCACTAAATATTGTATATTAGACGGAATACAGCTCGATAACCTTGTGTCACCACCAACTGTTACCATCGGCATAAATCTAATTCCTGATTTCTCAGCATCATTAAATGAATCAAAATGCTGTGTACACAAATGCCATATCCTATTCACAATCATAGGGTTGCATCTCTTGCTGAATCATCTTCACAAAGCATGTTTCTGTTCGCCCTTTTTACTTCATCTTTATCATCAAAATTTATCCCCTCAAGGCTCCTCCTCGGCCCATCCCTGCCATAGGGCTCGCCTTCACAATTCCATCATCCACCAATCCCACCGGCTGCACCGTCTTTCCAATCGCTGTATACAGCTCTTTCTCCTCCAACCCCATGCATTTCAGTGTCAGCTGCAAATCTCTTGTCGTAATACTTTCAATCACGGCGTGGAAGTCAGTGACCGATAGAGGTCCCTTCAACGGAATGCTCTCCTCCTGGATCCCGGACATCATCGTCGCCCAGTATTGTGAGGTGCGCAGTTCGCCCTCGTGGCGGTTGAGGACAACACGTTTAGAAGACTCCAAGTTATCTGGAGAGATGGGATTGGATGTTAGTAATGCATCTAAAGTTTCCTTGCAAGCCTCCAACGCAGCTTGTGCCTTCTCCTTCGAGGCAGTCACGGTGACTAGGAACCATCCTCCCTTCATACGTTCAAATCCCGTTAGTGAAAAGTTGGCATCGTAAGTGAGCTGCTTCCGTTCTCGTACTGTGCTGAAGAGTCTTCTATTGGCAATCTCCGAAACCAACGACAGGGCCGCGTTGGCAAACAGGGGATGGGCGCGACGTGACTTGTCATAATCGCTGGCTTTCTTGTCAGCCTCGCTTACGCGTTGTGCCACGGTAGTTCCATCAGCTAGGAATCCCCAGGCGTTGGGCGCAGCCCCTGCAACGTAGGCCACGGCGCGGGGGTCCGAGTCCTCAAGCTCCAGGTCAAGGTGCTTCCCTGGCAATTCAAGCGCGGGTACGCCACTGAAATCATTTGCTTTCGTGGTGTCCTCCTGCTCTTTCTCAACCTTGTATTGTGAGTTGGCATCAGCAGGGACAGTTCCCAAGTATTGGAGGATCATGTCAAGTACATCATTGACTACAAAGTCACCAGATAAAGAGATTTCAAGGTCAGACGGCATGAGCTGAGACATCACAGCATTCTTTGCATCTTCCAATGTCACAGCATTGACAGTGTCCACATCAATCGACAAGAATCTGTAACAATGAGGTTGCATGGAAAAGTAAGGTGAGTTTGGGTGTATCATCAATAGAAGGATGAATGTCTACACCACAATGTCACGTCATTGTTTTGAAAGTAGAGTGAAGCATGGAGCACCCTCTGACAGTTTTTGTCTCAATCAAGCTAATCCTGTGTGCTACTCAAGAAGACCTAGAATGATTTTTCATGACAGTGTCCTCAGGCAAGACTACATGGCAAGAATTGATCTCGCCTGAATATCGCTCAGAAGGGCGATTTACAACTCCAGTGACAGAGGCACGAGTATTTTCCAGAACGAACGCAACAGCAACCCGCCTAAAAAGTCATTTCGCATACTCACCTCTCATCCCCGCCAGCCACAGCTTCCATAATCATCTCAGTACTCTTGCCCTCCAAACTCTTTCCCAGGCTCTCATGCGCCGTGCGATAGCTCTGCTTGCTCCTGCCCAACGCATCCTCCTCCCAATTGAACTCCAACAATATCTCGCGTACAATCTGCAACACGCTCTCGGTCCCAGTGATGCCAAGCTGCTTCTCATCCCCATATCCCGTATTACCAACGTTCGTCGTGGGAAACACAAAGTCCATCGTCAAAGCCTCCTCGTTGCAGTTAATCTCCACCATGATCAAATGATCCACAGCGAACAGCTCTACCTGCTCCCTGGAGAATCGACCGAACGATCCGCCCTCCTGCATAGCACGCGCGCCCACAGCCAAACTGCCGGATTTGAACCCCAGACGCTTCTCTGCATCACGGCCTCCCGGTGCCACCAACCTCAAGTGTCCCCTCTGCGACTCGGCCGTGTTCTGCGAGATGCCGACACGTAGACCGTTGGAGAGACGACGCAAAGTGAAAGGACGCGTGATGCGATCTGCGGGTGTGTTGGGAGTGCCGTCAGAGAATTGTCCTGCTTCCCACTTGGGGGGATGATCCTTTACGGCCTGTTCGAGTTCCTCGGTGGTGACGAGGGTTTGTGGCACAACAACGTCTTCCACTGGCTCAACATCCACGGTGCAGGCCTCACGGATGGCCTTGCACAGTTTCTCATCGTCCAGACTCGCCATTGGATCATTAGCATCCGACCTCTTAGGAACACATGCCACAGCAACTACCTTGCCTTTAGAAGAGGCCTCTCCGTCCTTCAAACCGGTAATGTGCGCACACAACTCAGCAGCGGCGGCATTGACCTCCTCCAACGTCAAAGTGCTCAACGCATGCTCCGTAACAGCATAGCTCTGCTCCGGGCTCATGAACGTATGTCCATTCGCAACCGTCTCCATCAAATAAGCCAACTGATCCGAATGAGAGATCGTATCGCCCTGCGCCGCAAGCTGCTCCGCATCCGTCAACAAAGCCGATGCATATCGCTCCATCTCACCGGGGGTGACCCCGTGCACTCCCAGCTTGCGGATCTCGGCAATGCTCTTGGTGACCGCCTCCTCCCACCTGGCAGGCTCAGCGGTCATGTCCAGACTGCAAACGGCGCATCCCTCCCTCGCCGAATCGAGCTGATTGAACTCCACAAAAGTGAATGCAGGATCGTCGCTGCGGCCTCCAACATTGAGACGGATTTGGAGAGCCGCCAAGCAAATGCGGCGAGCCAAAGATCGTCGGAATGTTCTCATGTCCTCAATGGCCTCCACAGGGCGCTTGGCAAAGAGATGGAAAGAGAAGTTCTGCAATAGCTCATGCTTGAAGATGTGAGGACGAATGATCTTTCCGGGACTCATTTCCGCCTCCTTCAAGAACTGAACTTTATCGTCCATACTGTACGGCTGTTGGAGATGGATGTCATACACGGAAATCTCCTCTTCCCCATCAACCTTTTTGGAATCATTGCGAATCAATTTTCCAGAGTCACCGGCAGCGTCCAACACGTCCTTGACGCCCTCTCCCACGCAAAAGTCATGTCTCACGGGAGGATAGTGCCAGCTCTGCGCCTGCTTCATCGTCTGTCCCACCACGGCATCGGCCAATTTGCCAGCCTCTTCCTTCAATTCCGTCAGCTTAATCTGAGATCCCTGCCTCTCCGCGGTCAAGTGTCCAAACCTATCCTCGATGGTCTTTTCGACAAACTTTGGATCCAAATCCCCAACCACGTACAGTAGGACATTGTCAGGACGGTAATGAGTTCTGTGCCACGTCTGGACATCATCCTGCTTCCAATTCTGAATCAGCACCTCTTTACCAATGGGAAAGCGCTTGGCCAATCTGTTCTCCCTGTGCAAAGTGCTGAGGATCTGACACTCGACACGATATTCAATGGTGTTGACCATGGTCATCTCACTCAATACGGCCTGACGCTCCTTTTCGATACGGGAAGGATCGCACCTGGCCTCCATCACATCGCACAACGCATCCAATGCCATGGGCAACATGGGAGTATTGGCCCTGTCCGGAGCCAGAGTGGGACACGCCGCATAAAACACCGTGTGGTGAAAATCGGTGTACGCATTGGTCTGAGACCCGGTGCCGAAGAGGCGTTCGCGCTTGCGAGAGCCCATGTAGGCCACGTGCTCCGTGAGATGGGCAATTCCCTGCTGAGGCTCCAATTCGTCGGCCGATCCGGAAAAGACTTGGAGATGGGCTTCGAATCTGCCGGGGGGACTGCGGTTGGGGAGGAAGACGTAGGAGAAGCCGTTGGAGAGGACTCCGGATTGCACTGCTGGGTGAAAGGGGAGAGGGGGAGAGCCCGTGTCTGGGGCCTCGCCTTTTAGCACGGCATCACGTTGAGGGGGATACAACTGATTGAGAGGATTGATGTGATCGCGCTTGCTGGGATGAGGCTCCAACACTGCCGCTGATGATCTTTTGGATTTCCTGAGATTGGGAGTTGCGGCAGGGTCGCCAGAGAAGAGATTGGATAGACTGAATTTGTTGCCCCCCGCTTCATCTTTCATAACCAACGAAGACGGACCGCCATATTTGGAAATTTGTTGTTGTTGCTCACTGGGAACCGAGAGGAGAGAGCTTTGGCGTGTCGGGACGAAGGAGAAGGCATGCAGGCCCGTCACGAGCGTCGCGGCGATGATGGCCGAGGCCGTATGGAAACGCATAACTTTTGATTTATTGACGAATAGATTCCACACTCTCTTCTAATGTGACAGCTTAGGCAATGATTCTATCAGCCTTCCTCCTTCAAGATGCAAACTACGAGCACAGATTTGCTTTGCTTTCGACGCCGGGGCGAGTGAGTCTATTGTGAAACGGTGATGGCACGGACCGAGCGAGCGACGGGGAAGGATAGGTAGCAATCTATTTTGTCACAAGGTGCACAAGATCAGGCACAAGATGTGATGTTCAATCGGCAGCTGTAGATCGGAGATGGCAGATGACGACGGTGCAACCATCCAATTGACTTTTTCGGTCAAATACCCAATAGATCTCCACGTAAAATATCGTAGTATTAGTACCAGACCATCAGAAAGGATCGAGCTCTTAAAAGTTTATCAAGACCTCGTACAGAGTTCCAGGTGGAGGTAGCTCGTGCGTCCTTCGTCCGACCGCGACGACGGCGCCATGGTCGGATTCATACATTGAGAATATACTCCTGAGGGTATAAATCTCTAGGAAACATTATTGTCTCGTAAGGAACACAATCCTTCCCGCCATTAATTTTACCATGATTTAAATGTTGACGTACCTAAGGGGGTGTACTCTTTTATAACATTCTGAGATAATGTTGGGGAGTATAAGTAGAGTTTGGGTCAAATATTTCGAGGTACTCCACTGTAAATCAGCTGTAAATCCAAATCCCCCGCTACTATCTAAACCAGATCGAAACCTACCTCGCTCGCCCTACTAGTGCTAGAGAGAAAGAAGACACGCCTGCCATCAAAATATAATAATATCAATACAAGATGCACACAGTCTGGGTTCGTCTAAATGCCGTAGTCTTCTTCGGCCTCACCGTCCTGCTCTCGCTCTCCATCTTGGCGGGCTTGAGCAAGATCGGGCACTCGTCGAGGTATCAACCGGCGATACACAAATTGGCATTGAATAATATGAAGAGCTTGAAGAACCATGGTGGTGTTGATAGGGCTTTGTTGAGTTTTGATTTGCACGTGAGTATCTTGTTGATTTTTTTGTGATTTGTTAATAATATTGTTGTATCACTCCTAATATCTAATATCCTCCAAATACTCAATTTAATTTTTCCAAATAATTCAATAACAATAATCATCATCAAATGAATAATAACCAACAGGCTGACATGAACCCCGCCTTCCACTGGAACATCAAACAACTCTTCGTCTACGTAGTCGCCACCTACGCCACACCCACCAACCCAAAGAATCAAATAGTCCTCTGGGATCGCATCATCGAATCCACCGATGATCCACAATCCAAAAAGATACTGAACGAGAAAAACGTCTTCGTCAAGTACGGATTGGTCGATCAGGGGGCGGAGTTGAGGGGGACGGAGATTGAGTTGAGTTTGATGTGGGATCACATGCCTTTGACGGGGGTTTTGTATATGGGGGA
>JALLOZ010002697.1:0-10080 GCA_036939875.1 Thalassiosira pacifica
GCGGGAAGAGCCCGGCGTAAATCCCGGCGTCATTCGTCCCGGCGTCATCCGAACTTCTGGTTCTGTGTACCATTTTTTGGCATACTCGCGCCCCAGTAGCAGCAACAAGTCATCTAACTTAGACTAACTTAAAGAAGGAAATTAACGTAGGAACTAATAATAAAAATTGCGCCATATGCCCACTTCTCTCTACGTTCTCGTGCTGGGGCATTGTGGGGACTGGCCTCAGAGCTGAGCTCGGATCTGAGCTCAGAGCTGAGCTGAAAGCTCAACCCAAATTAGCCCCAAACCAAGACGAAATGAGGCCAAGGCTGTTGCTTGGCTGGGCATTGGGTTAAGTGTTAGCTTAAGTTGGCTTTGGTGAGGCACATGGTTCCACAGTAAAGGGTGCAGATATGTCAATCAAGTCTGTCTCGCAAGTTTTTTGGGTTGCTGGCCAGGAGGTGGAGCATATCGGGGTGGTGTTTATGATAGTATGCCGGAATGGTGTCCAATCTTATGGTAGTGACTAAGTCAAGCACTAGTGACTGTCGCTAAAATGTCGCTATGGTATTGAACAATGTAAAGCATTTTGAAACGCTGTAAGACTACGCCTAGTGAGGGCCCTCCACCTTTTGGCTGTTCTATTTTTTTAGAACGTTCTACAAATAGAACGCAATCTTCATTTACCTCTCTTCCATTGGGCATGATGGTCTAGTGTTTGTTTGAACTCGATCAAGGCTTGACGGTGCTGGAATTGGCCGTGGCTTTCGCCTTTGTTTATGAGGGACATGCTATTTGTATTATCTTTGGACTGGCATTGCTATTCTTCAATGATCCTCATGCTCTGGATGATAGATTCTTGACCTGTCACTATACGATCCAATGCAGTCTTGGAATCAAATAATGCTCGAAGATCATCGCAAGAACCCCTCCATTGCCTTTTGTAGCATTCTTTGGCGAACTGTTGGCGCTCCGACTCACGTTTGTTCCTTCAGTTCATATGTTCATTTTCCTATATGCTCCATTCTCTCTTCTGGAGTCACCTCCAACGAGCTTTGAAGAGTCTGCTTTCATTGAGACATATCATCACTGTATAAAGATTGCACTTACTTTTTTCGTTGATGCGATTCATCTTCATCCTGTGGTGCTGGCCTAGAAATGATTGAGTATCGTGAAATATCTGCTCTTGATATCCCGGCGATGTCGGAGTTTGGATGCAGCTACTGACATTGCCTTGAGATGGATAAGTGAGAGGTGAAATGAACGAAGATCAATACAACGAAAGAACGAAGATGCACCACAGTCAGACGTACTGGGCGTTCAAGGGATCAAATCTGGATGGAACACACAAAAGGTGATGAACAAAGCAAACCAAGAGGAAGTAATTTGAAACTTGGATTACATCGATTCAAAGTCCTCTTTGTCCTTTCGATTCGGATTCAGTACTCGAGGGACCACCAATCGGATGCCAGAGACAAAAAGGACGATGCTAACGCGTCAACAGGCATGTACAAACACATGGAATACACACTAACTATGGACATGGTCTGGCATTGGAGCAGATAGACAGGATAAAGGTACATGAATAATGATGATCTAGTTCTTTTCAAGTCAAAGCTTTACTTCTTTAGGCATCAGATATGAATCATCCTTAATCATCTGCCATCTCCTTTCCCTGCCCTTTCAGTCTGCTCCAAACCTCGCAAATGCCTCTTTCAACTCTCTATATCTTGCATTCCTTGGTTTAGCCTCAGCAATCTTTGCTGCGACTTCTGCATTATCGACAGTCCATGCGTCTTTGATCCTTTTGTTCAGAGTATGGAACTTCTTGGCCGCCTTGTCCAACTCGATGATGGCATCCATCTCAATTTCATCCATCTCAACAATACCATCCATGCTATGATGGAGATTCTTGATTTTTCTCCAGAGCTCATTGGCCTCCTTGCACATAGAAGCAAAATCTTGCTTCACATCAGGAATCTTGGGAGATGGGCTAGCAAGCAGGGCAAAATAGTTGTCGTTGTGATTATTTGACGGCATGTTATTTCTTCAATGAATCGTGGATGAATAGTAGGATTGGGTCATGTATTGGTTGTATTGAATGGCTCCTGGGCAGAGGTACTCCTGGGGATGAGGTCAGATGCGATGGTGTTGCTTTGGTTTTTATGAAGAAGATCAAAGGTGGTGGGGAGATGGAAGATCATCAAGATTTTGTTTGTCTGAGTGGATTTATTTCGACTGATTTTTGGACAGGGGACGATTTTGGACTATTTGCAACGCTGTGTTTAAGTCTTGCTCAATGCAAGAACGAGGTAAGATCACGGACTTCCTGGTTATCCTCAAGCACCAGCGCTGATCTGTTGTAGCAAGCAGTTGAAGTACTGTTTTATGGCAAGGTGGACATGAGAGACACGAAGGTCCTGTTCAGGCATTTAGGTTATGTAAGCAAGCTATGTGTCGTATTAGAAGTAGTACCTGCCCGAACTGCGAGCTCTACACTCACGTGAATTCAAAGAGGGAGCGAATCTCTCACGTCTATTACAAGAGGAGTGGCAAGATTTGTCCTATTCGCCACGTCATCTTCATGATTATCTGCATCTCCCTGCACCGCTACCGCTGGCCCTCGAGCGATGACGGTGATGGCTCTGTTGTCTTTTCAAGCCAATATCATTGTCGTCTGCGTCGTCGTCATATCTCAATAGCAAGCATATGTTCCCTCTGGAGGGGGGCTCTTAAAGCGATGGCTTTTGCCGCTGCGAGCGGTCAGCGGCGTATTTGGAGGAGGATTGAGAAGGATATCATTATCCTCTTCCTCGTACAGATAAAAGACCTGTCACGAGGGCTGGTAAAGTGTCTGCTACTTCGCTCCGTTGCCCACAGAACTAGATGAGCATCGCGCCCTTGAATGTTATATTCTGCATCATCATGGAAGTAGGCAGGTGATGGTCTGCCACTGTCAGGACTCACGAACTGACTTCGAGTCGTATGCGGTCCTGAGGAGGAGGGCTATGCCTTATCCTCATAGTCTGCCTTGTGCAAATGGTATGATCGCCTGAGGTTGCCAGGGGTCATGGATCGTTCGCGATTTGTTTCCAATTTTCTTGGCATCAAGCAGCACATTCTGACTTCATCACATTCTCGGATGTCATTCTCTGCCTTATACAAGTACGCAGGTGATGGTCTTCCAACACCAGGGCTCGTGAATTGTCCGCTCTGATCTGCTGTTGTTCTAGGCTTCGGGTTGCCCGTGTTGAGCTCATCAACTTCTTGAGTATCATTTTGTGCTTGCAAGTACACAAGTGATGATCTTCCAACGTCAGAGCTCGTGAATTGTCTGCTATGATCTGCTGATGTTCTAGGCTTCATGTGCCCATGTTTAGCTCATCGCGGTCTCAGTTTTCATTTTCTGCCTCATTCAAATAGGCAGGGGCTTGTCTTACATTGCCACTCGGATTGAAGGAGCCACTCAAAGTATTCAAGAAGTCCCCGCCACTTTTCCCAGGAGTGGTCGGCGGAGACCTTGGCGTGGATAGGCCAACCTTAATTTCTTCTCTCAAGCACTGTAAATCCTCTCAAATGTCATATATTTCCTCCCGTGTATTCTCCTTTGGCAGATTTAGACTACCTGTCCGTTGTTGCCCGGGAGTGACCGGCGGGGTGGTCACCGGCGGAGCTCTTGGCGTCTTGATCTCATCTCGTAAGCATCAAATCTCCTCTCGGATATCACTTCCCGCAGCATCGGTTCTAAAATCATGCGAATGTCCAAGCTTCGGACAAGTTGAGCTCTTGAATGGGATTAAAATATGAAGAAAGTTTTGATTCTTGTGCGGAGCAGAGCTAACCGGCTTCGAAGGCCAAAAAAATGCAGTGGTGTCTGTGTGTTTGTCCCCAAAATAAAAAAGGTACAGAATAACAAAAAACAGCTAACGAAACTGAATGAACAAAACATAATACAACTTCAGGTCTCGATTTTTTGTCTTCGTATTTTGTACAATCTGCCCACGTATGAGCCTTTCCTACATTCGCGGCATTCACCGTACATTTGCAATCTCGATTGATCCGATGGCAATGTGGCGATGCCAAGTAATTTAGCCTCGGAAAGGGAATTATACTTTACAAAGGTTCATTTGCGATGCCAATGCGGACTGGAGAGAGAGCTTGTTGCTGCTACAGTTGCCGCATAGATTGAACACTGTGATTTATTCCACATCTCCAGCAATGATAATACTTTTCGGTAACGGTTGATGAGAATTATTGAGTATTTTGGTTAAGTCCATCCAACCAGCCACCCATCCAACATACCATCCAGCCCATCATCCAAGAATCTGGCCATCCACCCTGCCATCTGACCCGTCATCCGAGTATCTGTCCGATCTTCCAACCTATCATCCAGCCAGTCATCCGACCAGCCAAGCACTCAAGAAATCCACCAGTCAATCCTACAACCAGCCCAGCAACCCATTAGCCTGCAAATCAATCTATCGATCAGTACGACATTCAATCAATCGATCAGCTACAAATACATGCAGCAATTGATACGAATGCTGGCTGCCGTACACTGCCCACATTGAATTCATGTCTTGCTTTCCTTCAGCCTACAGCAATCAAGGGACTGTAAGACTTCCAAGTCCACCATCCGCTAACACCTTCCTTGGAGCACCTTCTTTCCTTCCCACAGTCACAAACAGTGAATTGCATTCATTGTAAATGCTCTTGACCTCCTCCACGGCCACCACACTTTCGATAGGACCCGTATCCAACCCCTGCAACGCTCCTGTGCTTCCCTCCCCCTGGAGCTTTCAACCGATACAGCTCCTTTGGAATCAAACCCGCCCTGTCATAAACGTCTTCCTCCTCCCGAGAAGAAGCATAATTTTTCACCAACGTCTACTCGCTCGGATTGTATACTCACTCGGATCCTCTGTCAGGGAATGTGGCAACTTTTCACACTGCAGACGAAATCCGTCTGCAGCACCGCCAACGCGTCTCTGTTAAGAGGTTCCATGTCCATCAACCTCGACGTGCCCATGACCGAAAACAATAAGAAGTAGAATCTGCCGTAGGAATGGCGTCGCTTCATGAATATCAAATAAGTTTATTGCAAGAGCGATGTAACGAAGCCAACAAGAAGCTTAAAGTCACCACAACAAATTGGAAATTGGAAAAGTCATCATACGAAAAATAAATTAGTGAAAGCCCTGAAATGTAGAGATACTGCTGATTTCCAAGATAAATGCTTGGTCCTTTCTTCAAAAATGCAAAGGTGTACATCTTGACCCAGCAGCAGAAAGATACTATCACTCAAGTTATTGGACTCATGGGTATCAAATAAGTTTATTGCAAGAGCAATGTAACGAGGCCAACAAGAAGCTCGAAGTCACCAGAACGAATTGGACACTGGAAAAGTCATCATGTGAAGTCAAAATTAGAGAGATGTGTCTATTGAATAAGAGTCTTGCAACATGGCTTGAAGTGTCCTCAGTCTTGAAGCGACGAGACGACAGGCTTGATAAAATGCTTGATTGGATGGCAAATATAAATGCAGCCTGCGGTGATTGCCATGTGGATGACTCATCGTATCAATCGGAATTGGAGGAGTTAAGCACCAAATTGAAGTCATGTAAGAGATCAATAGAGCACTTATTGTCTGCTTTGCCATTGTCATAGTATGAAATCATCACACCAACGGCTGAAGTCGAAGGTTATGTGGTGTAGGACAGCAGCTGCTCCTTGGTAAGTTACCAAGCCACTTTCATCTGGAGCTTGGGGTGCTGCCATATGCTGGCCTGTGCAGCAGGTGTTGAGATCATCAATTATTGGTGTGTGAATATTGCAAGCTACACCTGCCATTTCCCATTTCATTCCTACAACGACAGCTAATTGTACAGTTCTGAGCAGAGATGCCACTTGTTCGCGGGATGAAATCTCATACCCCCTAGATTCTTCAGACTGGAAAATCTTGATGTTCTTGTTAGCTCCGGCTGCAAGAACTACATAGTTGGGGTCTTCAACCAGATTTTTCAAACGCTCCGCATCACTCAGATGTGAGCCTGTTGCCTTGCTGAAAAGGCTTGTGTTTTGGTTCCCTTGCTCGTTTTCCGCGGATGAGAGGTAATGCATCATCCAACTGTTAGACAACTTTGATCCAGTTACTTTAACTAATCTAAACGTAGCAGATAGATCTTTGTATGGATTATTCCTTCGAAATGAAATCTTCCAGCGCAATCTGAAAACAAACTTCTGAGCTCTAGGTTGCCACAGCAAACTTGATAATCAAACCAAAGTTGTACATGCTTCATGAATTTTGCCGGCAAAAAACATCTCCGAACTCCCACCCATCCTCGTACTCATCACACCAGCCTCCATATAATACTTTTGAATAGGCTTTTTCTTTCCCTTTAATGCTTGTCAAGCATGGTTTGGATGGCATCAAACACCCTCACGAACTTTTCCTCCAGCTCCTCGACCTCTGCATTCTCAGATTCCAGGAGTTTGAGTCTTGTTTCGTTTTTGATCCTATCGTTCTCCATTCCTTTATGGATCTGAATGCACTTCCATCCGTCCTTTACAATGGACCCAGCATTCTCCTTAATGAGCGTTTTAATCTTGTCAGTTCTAGTACCACTGGGGTTTGGTGACGTCTTGTTTCCTTGATTCATGGTAGAGATGTGTTGAGTTGCAGGTGGTTAATGACGCGGTTATTGGTGGAAGGGTAAATGATTTGATGGAGTTGCCGTTTTATGAGAGCTTGATGCAGAGGCTTGATGGGAGATCGAAGACGTGATTAAAAGATTCCACACCTACAGAGGTTGGTAACGATTGATGAACTTGACTCAAAATTCACCTTGGTGGATTGGTTTAGACAGATGGTTTGCGTCCACATTGTGATTTGATTTTGAACTGATATTTTAAGTCTTTGACCGTTGTTGACTGATGTTTTAAGTCATGCGGAATTTAATTTTGACCACCTCAGTCTTGACAAGGGGCACCTAAATGTGGATCGACGAAAGACTAAGTAGAAGAAGTTGTATTGTAGATTATGTTGTAGTAGCATACAGGAGTTTCAACGGTTAGGCTTTTTTGTGGTACTTTACCTATTGTGTTGTACCTCATTCGTTCACAGGGAGTATCTCTACCTAGATATCTAGCCTTGCTTGCAGTATTCTCGTAAGAAGCACAGATAGTATTGTATTGATGCTGCTAACATCATCATGCACTATTAGATCCCTCTACTAATCTCTCTATTTTAAGGTACCAAGTCAGTGGCCACATTGACCTTGAGCCCGTTCAGTCTCTCCAAATCAATCACCTCGGACTGCATGGGATCGATCCTCGTGATGTGGTAGTTGAGGGTCCTGGCCTCAACCATTACACGGGGCGCATTGTGAGGCAGACCATTGCCAGGCTGATCGACGGCCTGGTCTTGAACCTCGCCGTGCTTGGTCTATCCAACGACCATGAAGCCGCCGGAGTTGTTGATAAAAGCCAAGGCTCCATTGGCAGCATTGTAGATGCGCTCCTCCACCGCAAAGTCCTCCAGATGAGCCGCCCGAGTGCCTGCAGGAAGGGTGGCGTCGAAAATGAATTGCCGGTTGAACCACTTGCTGCTCAGTTGGGATGTGAACGAAGTGCCATCGGGCTGCACAATCTCAATGTGAAGAATGACGACAACCACCCGACACGGAGCTTCATCTGAACGCAGGCGCAACGTCTCGATATGACACCTCCGTTCATGATGGATTGCTGATCGCACAAATCCCCACCACACGGCGTGTCCACAAACAAAATGCTCCTCAAATTGATACAGCAGCCATGAAGAATGAACCCGTTGAGGCTGATACCCTCCATGACGACTGAGTGCTCTACGAATTGAAAGTTGCCGTTGACAACCATCAAGGGGCGTGTAGGCTCCAGGATGGGGGTTGTGCCATCGGCCAAAGTGCGGTCAGAGCTCGGAGGATTGATCAGTAGAACAGTACTCCCTGGTCCTGTAGATTACGACGACAAAACAATGTGAGCGATCTTCTGGAATTGCATCACAACTGAAGAGGTAGGAGTGCTCACGGATCTCTCCATTGCCTCGCGTCTCCAAATTAGCCAGAAGTCAAGGACAAAACCCGTTTCCTTCGAATATCATGAAAGTGTTGCTGCCCGTGTTGCTGAGGGGACACATCAAAACAATCTTTCTCACGTGCCGTGCAGTAGTCACCTGGCCGCGCGCCCCGTTGAACCCGCGCTGCTGAATCTGAGTGCTCGGAGATGAGGCAATGGTCAAAATTCTGGCCGGCAAGGCCGTGTTGGGCCGTGCGCCATTCCGAATGAGATCCTGCAGTGCAATGAACTCAAAACGATCCGGCAGTTGCCCACCCACAGGCACAAGAGGACTGCAAATGAGCTGGAGGTTCCCAATTTCTAGGTCAACAAACCCCAGGAACGGCTCTGTCCGCGGTGCGACAGGATTGCCACGCCGGCGGACATTGCGTTGGTCTCCTTCGTCTCCATCGCCGCGCAGCCGAGCACGATTCTCCGGTTGCTGTTCTTCGGTCATTGCGAAAGGCGATGCAAGTGTGAGAAGACAAGGCGACGTGGCGGGATCAAGGAGAGAAGAATGTTTTTAGTTCATGAATTCTTTAAGAGTAGAAACTCACAATTAAAATCGCTCAAAACTTGCACCTTGTTCCTGCTTTCAGAGCCCCCATTTTCCAATAATTGAGAATTCAACTTTGCAAGAGGGTGCAAGGATGTCCGGCGAGGGCAGTAGCAGAATTGGCTGGGAAGGAGGCCTGGGCGGCTGGATCAACAACAGCCGGGACATCTTCTCGAGCCGATGAGGTGGCAAGTGTACGTTCAGAGCGACAGAAGCAGTTTGGCCTTAGGCAAGAGTTGCAATGTATCCTTGGGCTCGTCGCCCAGGTCCTCCCCCGGGACGACCGAGCTCCATCAGTGGGCAAGTCAGAGGAGAGCAGCTCCTCCTCTACCTTGATGGTAATTGTGACGGCGAGATCATCCCCTCCAATTTGTCGGGCAAACGTGGCTGGAGCAACGACATGGCTCAGGCCAGAGCAGAAAGTCTGGCGGCTTCGATTGCTACAGCTTGAGCGGTGGTGTCCCCCCCAGGATTGTGTGCTGGTTGAGCACCAAAAGAGAGCAGCTCATGCTCGGAGGGCTTCATGAAATCATCCGCCGACAGCAATCACGTCAGGATCGGGTCCGTGATCTCTGCTAGTTGGGCTCTCCCCTCCTTCTCTAGCGGTCGGGCTGGCTCTGCACCGCGGGCCAATCATTGTGCTCGAGCTTGTCAACAGCTTGTGGCGGAACAATTGGCCGGCGCACCACCAAGCCGACCAAAGAACACCCAGGAGGGAGAGGAGGGTGAGGAGGTCGCCGTGAAGGATCAAGGGCAACGGGGCTTGCAAGGGAGGAGGACGACGGGAACGTATCGATTGCTATTGCCTGTTTGCTAATATATACAAAATTGAGAAGGTGAGAGCAAGAGTAGAAAGGGCCCATGCCACAAGGGCATGGGCCAAACTTGCAATGCGATTTCAACGTGGCGCCATTGATCTCACCTCGCAATTTGTCCCGAATGTCTGAAGCAGATAGATCTTGGATGAGGACTGATCCGGCAGTGGTTGGTTGAGATGGTTTGCTTGGTGATGACAGGTGCTTGTGTTTCCATCGGTTTCTCGTCCCAATAATCGCCGTCTCCGTCATTTTGTGCAGTCGCTGTCTGGCGGAGAGCCAGGAGCTAGTATTGTAACTATCAGGCCAGATATAATATCTTCCCCCTCTTCGAGGGGGAAGACATACCTATCTTTCCTGGGGTTAGTACGTTGAAAAGTCATAATCAGAAAACAAGAGTTAAAGATGGACAGCATTTAGTTCCTTACCAGCAGCAAAAAGGTACAAAAAAAGGGAAGAGGCAGACTCAAAGAAAAGGGTTACTTGCAAGTTGATAAAATGAAAATAAAGCATGGGGTTGTTTTTGTTTGGAAACAATACGTTGCCTGCGCTGCCATTGTTGTAGTTCTTGTAAGGTTGGCTTTTTATGAATTGTGGTTTGGGGGGGGTGTCCACCTGGAAGAGAGTTTGCAAGAT
>JALLOZ010002715.1:0-12284 GCA_036939875.1 Thalassiosira pacifica
GTTTTGTTTCGGTGTCGTTGAGCACGAACATCTTTTGTGTCCCAGAAATGGCTAGCCAACATGCACAAACACAGCAAAAATTGCCAAATTGCCATCACTGGTATTAGAAGGGATGTGGCAAGTAGATTGGTGCATATGATGATGTTCCACAAGCAATAATGAGGACAATAACGCCAAAGTGCCATTGGTGGGTTTGATGTCGTTTTGGTCATCTCAAAGCGTGAAAATCTTTTGTGCCGACTTGAGTCCCCAAGATCAAATAAACTAGGTAGGTAGACCTATGCAGCCCTGCTATTATAGGACTGTTTGGATTGAATTACAATTTCATAGATTAACTCTTGACATAATCTGTGACTGATCAAAGATGCAGGCGGGACTATGACGGGCAATAAACCCCTCAATGAAATCTGGAAGCCGCCGTCAACAACCTAAATTTTGTTAGGTGTACCTAGGGTATCTCTCCCCTGGTATGTACCTACTAACTCCTCACCGTAGGCTCAAACTTGATGCCAAAGATCTTGAGCCTACATGACATCCAGCTTGGCCAAAAAGACGATGCAACAAAATCAGCACCATTACCTTCACCTTCGATTGATCAGATTAATGAAATAATCTGCGGCCGCAATCTACCCTTGCTCCAGCGCCGCCACCCTGTAATCAATTTGATAATTTAGCTCCACAGCAGCCGTTCTTACTATCACCTCCATTGTAGCTATGGCCGGTGATCCAGACATACATTGTCCAATAGGGTTCCAGCCACTGACAGATAAGATTGAGGCCTGCTGTCATCAGGCCAACCCAAAGTCTGCAATTGTGCCGCCTTCATCTCCATCGGATGATGTATCAAGCGTTCCATCAAACACCACCAACAAACAGGCAATCAATTGTGAACAGCCATTGGAGAAGGGTGTCAAATCAGTGCTGATCAACTTGCCATGCCTTGTCAAATCCAACTTCAAATCTGGCCTTGGCAGAACATCATGTTATAGTTTATTCTGATCCCATGTGTTGCATTGGCAGAGCTCAAGTAATAGTCTTGTAAATGTAATGATATGTTAATCAATCATCACAGTTTCCAAATTGCACCATTCATAATTGCAATATCCAAGACATTATTATACCCAGTTCAATTATTTGCCCCATTCTTAATTTTCACCAAAACAGTCTCACATTGGTGTGGATATGATCCAAAGATTCGATCAAAACTGACCCTAGCCGTTAGCAGCAAATGCAACCATTGAATAGACATAATTCATGATAATGCCGGCTACAACTAGGATTTCTGCATTTGGCTTCAGGGAGGGGTCCTTCTTTGCTGGAATATTCCAATGGCAGCTGATACGCATACAATCTACTAATCACTCTTTTGGGTTGATAGTGACAATGGCAAAGGGAGTGGTGATCAAAACCATACTTTAAGATTATTACAGACACTCTGATCTCGGATTGTCAGGATCTACCAAAAGACTCGCGCTCATGCCATCTTTGCATAGAGCAATCCTGCGTTCAACACTGCATCTACGCGCACGAAGGCTCAGCTCAAGTATCCATAGGTGGCTATCCAGAGCATCTAGCTCATTGGATAATGGTTGATACCTTTTGCGTGCTCGCTCAAAAGATGGATTCTTCAAAGTACAGCAAAGGTACCAGTATCATTGTTTGTTCCTCTTTCTTCTGAGGTTGTAGCCTCTGCTTTGGATTTATCCTCCCACAATCTTTCTAGTTAAACATGTTTGTCTTCCAATACAAACTCTGAAGGCAAATCCTTGGTCAAAACAATGCTTAGGTATAATTCTGCATGCTAAGTATGGCTACATTTGCTCCAATAATATTAATGGTACGGGAGTTTGCATGTGGGATTCAGAATCAATGCCCCTGCTTCAAAGATAGACAAGCATGTCAGCAACCGCATCACCATTGTCGTCACTGCTGTTGTTGCTGATGCTACTGTCATTGTCAATGCAGTCCTCGTCTGCATTTGATTTGGTGTTTGATTCAAATTTTATTTGTGCAAGTTGTTCCTCCTCATCATCAAAGAGCAGATTGGACGCCATATCATCCACATCACAGCGGTGTTTCCAGCAGTGACAAAGAGATTCAGGAGTTTGCGTCTTGAGAGGAGATTTCAAAGACAAATCAATAAAATGCCTTGGGGTGGTTTTCCAGTCATGAATCTTGGTATATGGATTTTTGGCCAATGATGATGGAATCGAAGCCGTCTTTGTGCGTTTTGAGCGACAATAACAAATAAGAAGCTGTAAATAAAGGAGTGGTGGGCAATAAGACCACACCGATGGCTTCCTTGACGGTGGAATATTTGTCATCCATGGGGAGGTCATCAGGAATAGACAATGTGGTCCGTCAGTGTGTTGATGTTTTGATGATGGTGGCTATAGAAGAAAATGCTCTCGTGATGCCAGTCATCATTTACCTAAGGGCGGTTCTATCATGGTGCCTACTATCAACCCTATAGGGCTTTATGTACTGTACATAATCTGGTAACAAATCAGAGATTATGGTACCAGATTTATGGACTCGTCCATAAACCCCTAGGAACAATAATTTTGACACGTAGAACTCTGGTACAAGCGCTCTGCTCGTTCAATTCGATGTTTTTTTCATTCCATTGTTCTTTCATCTAGTTGACCACCAGAGTGAAATGAGCACCAATGGATCCCTTCCAATGCTTGGTGGGATGTCCATTAAATGCTTGATAGCTCCATACTTAAGCTTATCAATGCAATTAGAACTGTTATGGATCTTCATTGATGGGGGTATTTGGCCCTAACAGCTTCAAAATCCAGCGTATCTCTACACAATTTGGCATTGCTTTTGCCTTCTCCCAACCGTGCAATGTTGTTCAATCATTGTTGATGACATCGTCCTCCCTCTCCACACAATTTATTACAAGAACATCAACAACACTGCTTCCACCATCCCCAGCCACCACCGCCGCTGCTAACAACGCCATTGATGACAACAATCAGTCTGTTGCGCGATTATCCTCTGGCTCTGAGAATGATCAAGACCTCAACATCCAACAAGTCTTCCCTCCTTTGCCAAATAGAACAGAGGCTCCTTTCATATCTTGTGATGCTATCATACACAACGTTGATCATGACGGTATCTGCGGTGATGTTTGCCTTACCTCGCGGCATGGATCTTGACTAGGTCCCACGTGGATTGTTTGTCGCCGCTGGTGATGCTCGCAATGTTCTCCGTGATTGTCCTCCTCCGAGTCAGGACGTTTGCGCCTCTGACTATAGTGATGGCGCCGCAATGGACACGGATTGTGAATCCGACTACGAATACGAATGTGCGGCGGGGTATAATTCGGATGCCAATATTTCCACTGAGTCCATTCAACAACTGTCTGAACCCACCTATTCATACTCCCTTGACGATGTACCAGAGTTACACCACAAACTCATCAAGGATACAATGGGCACTGATTGGGACATTACTTCCCCACGTCCCTTTCAAGTGGTCACCATAAACCAAGGCACGTTTCATGACAATACCATCATGTACCTCATATCAAAAGCAGGATCAGGCAAATCCGCCATACCTCTCACAATCGCTACGCTTCGCCGTGGTATATCTATCATATTGGTTCCTCAACTTGGGCTTGACAGTGATCAAGTGAGTAAAGCATCAAGGGAGGATAGGGGCATCTATGCTTATCATTGCGATGAATTCCGTGGCGGCGATGGTACTTTGCTTTGTCGCAAGTGTTTAAGTATGAAAGATAGTGAATCTCAAGCTACATCAATGATACTTTTCATGTCGCCGCAATCCCTCGCCAGTCATGTTGATGAATCAACTGGTATATCAAAACCATCCATTTGACTTGCCTTCATTCAGAAGCTTGCCGAGAAAGATCAAATTACTCTTCTATGCATCAATGAAGCTCACGTCATAGAACAGTAGGGTCATTTCTTCCGTCCTACTTTCCAAGAGGCTGTACAAAATCTACAGCTGCTACATGATTCCATGGAAATAAATGTCCCCGTCTTGTCATATCGGCAACGCTACGCAAACAAGACCAACAAACCCTGACAAAACTATTTGAGGGGGATCCAGATTATATTCTTTGGATGGAAATGGCTCGTCGTCGTATGATGATAGACATTTTGACAAGTGGGAATCCCACCTTGGCGATTACAAAATGGATCAAAAAGGATCTCAAGAATGATCCTACCATGAAAATCATTTGGTACACCAATTCCAAACCCAAGGCGGAGAATTCACTCATGCCATCAGCTGAAGGAGTTCTTGAGGAGCTAGGAATCGATGGTGAGGTCATCCCATTGACTGGAGGAAATGGAATCATGGATAAAGTCTTTGTCATGGATACATTTGGTAGACTGGCCTCCGAATTCGACAACAGACAGCAAGACCCAGACTTGGTCTCGTCAATGGACCCAATGTACCATGCATTGCTTCAAAAATATTGTCATAATGCCGGCAACATTGGCTGTAAACTGTAGTGTTAGTAGCACCAAATGCTACCGGTCGTACAGGGTTGAACCACCACCTAATCTATACGATCTTGTTCAGGAAATGGGTTGGGTGGATCGACTTGGGGATCTACCAGCAGGCACAAACAGGTATGAAATCCACCTTTCTGTTCCCTTGATAGTTAGCATATATATTTGTGCAATGACTTGCCCAAATGTAAAGAAACGGACGATACTTATAGCCTCTTTTGATGAGGTTCTAGTGACTATGGTCCTCCCGAGTCATTGCCAGCATTTGATTCTTAAAAAGTATTTCAAGAATGACCTAGTGGAGTGTACCAAAGAACCTTGTGTAAAGTATTGCTCATTTTGCAATGATCGTGTCCGCAAACATGGCTGTAAGTTCAAGAAGGAAGCCATTGATAATTTGTTCCTCAGAGAATTGTTCAATGGACGTAATCCAACTTTTGACACTGTTCTTAAATATGTGCAAGAAAATAAGAAGAAAATCTATGTTGATGGATTTGTACCTAAGAAGTTGGCGGGACAATTCCACGGATTGATTCTGCAGCTTCTAGCCGCTGGGATACTTGAACTGGGTGTGGCCGACAGTGAGACTAAAAATATTGGTACAGATAAGCTTCTGTCTAAACATATCACTATGAAGCTTGGAAAGAGGAAGAGTAGCTCAGGCTTGATTGGACTATCCGTCCTCCAACCCAAAGTGTGGGCCACTTTACAACATTCTTAAGTGTTGAATGTTTGTCATGAAACAATTACTAATTATTTATTACAACAATTGGTCAGTCCTGCATTTCTCCTACTCCTCATTATCTCACGACTAAGTCCCTCTGAATTGGTACGAATGGAGTGGATAGTGAATTCTGAATTGCCCTTTCCAAATTTTGCCGTCTCATATCCATTCTCATTGTGAAATATTTGATTGACAACTCAACAAGGTCAAACTTTCTTCTCATTTTGCAAATTGCTTTTTGCCTATCCTTCTTGATTGTTTTGGCCAATATGTCATTCCCTTGAACAAACAAGTCAGTCAAACCAAGTTTGTTGAATTTGCGATGCTTTGCATTTCCCAGTTTTTTCAATCCATCTACAGCAGCTTTAGCCTTCTTCTATGCAGTAAGATTCTTCCACTGTTCTAGGTCTTCTGGCGACTCGGTTGTTTCGTGGTCTTCTATGTCTATATTTGCATGCCCTGATTTACTACCAATGCAACTGCTCACGACCGATATATCATCATCGTCATATTCTTCAATCTCTAAAGCATAGGCGTCCTCATCAATAACTATATCAACACACAATTGATTGTGAAGTTTTAACTCGTGCTCTGTGAGTGGCACCATTTCTTTTTGGAAGTCTTTCTCCGACCCAACATTCTTTTTCTTCCTAACATGCTTCCAAAAATAGTCATTGTCCATTTCTATCTTTTTGTGGTTCACAACAATACTAGCAACATATAAGATCCTTTCAATATGATTCAGATCCTGAGCTTCAGTGGACCCTCCATTTTTTGAATTTTGTATGCCAAAAATTGTACCGGCACACTTCCGTTCCAGAACTCAATGTGCAGATCTACTGCATTGTACTGACAAATATGATGTTGGAGCGGGAATTTTCAACCAAGCGTTGAATATCTCACACGCTTCGTCCATGGCAATGCCTCTGAGGCAGTCAGTAAAAAAAACAGATGCTAATTTGCCGTAAAGTTTCTCTTAGCCATGGATCAAAATCTTCACCATAGAAAAGTTCAATATATTCAGCCTGCAAACGAAGGTAGTTTTTCTCCTTGCATTGCTTCCATGCTCCCATCCAGTCACAACTTTCCTTTTCAAGTATCAAGTAGTTACCTGATCTAATGGCATTTTTGCAGCGTACGTAGCTTGACAAATATTTCAAGTAGAGAGAAACCATTCTGGACGGCTTGTGATCAGATGTCAACCATGACTCATTGAAGAGTTTCATTTTATGCTCCAAAGACAAACATACATCTATAGATTACAGATCTCTATCATTCTCCAAGTCTTCGATGCTCAAACTCTCAATAAAACTTGTGAACCAAAAACGTCAACATCCTCGATACAACTTCAATAGATTCTGGTCATGATCTTGAAAGTATTTCTTTTTGGATTGACCTGTGACCCTTTTTCGCACCTAGCTCTACCTGTAAAGCTTGCATGAATCCACCATAGTACTTTGTGTAAATAACGGAAGCTTGGTGCATCAATTGATTGAACAGACCTTTCTGTATGATGATGCGAGAGTGTGCAGCAAGTAAATCATTAACAACCTTTTCATTTCCAGGAACAGTACCTCTCTTGGCTATAGCAAACTTTGAGTTGGCATGTGTAATACAAGATAGTGCATCTCCATGCACAGACGCATGCCTTTTCATAGCATTCACATCCAATCCAAAATTACCTCCGGCTAACTTGTTGATAAGACCCATCGACTCATTCAGAGTAGCACTGGTGAGCATCATGCCATGGGTGGATGTCTCCTCCCTTGGACAAATGGGCCAGAAGTAGAATTTGTCCTTGGTGTTTCATCCTGGGTTGATAGCATCTAATATGTCTTTCTACAGGATCCGGGAGTAGTACAATTCAACTGAGCTCTTTTTCATGAGGTTCAGCAATTCAGTCTCCTTTGAATGAGTGATGGTTGTATGTGATTGATCAATGTCCCGATCTAGAACTCCAACACCATCTGCTTCCTCCTGCTGAAGCGCCATTTCCTCATTAAACTCACGCTTATCCTTTGCATAGGACACATAACCATTGAGATCATCCAATGCTTGTGCTCTCAATAAAAGATCATGGCTTTCTGTCATTGGAACAAGGCGTATTTCCTCAGTAGGAAGTGTACTAAAATCCTGATGACCAAATAGCAGATCATCAGCGGATGCCAAACATGAAACACGCATGCCAATTGGCGCCGGAATGTGTTGTTCAGTCCTATAACTGATGCGTTGGGTTCATTCTACACCAGTTAATTTTTTCACTGTCCAGCCAAGACTAGGCCATTTCAAACCATCGCTAAGAACTAATCTCACTTCATTCATGTACACAGCCAGTTTTGTTGTAGCATGCTGTGTCATCGGGAAAGGCACAATCTCTCCAAGAATGGTGCATGTGCATTCATCACGTCGTACACAGGAGATGACACTGAATATTAAACCCGAGGGAGAGGTCATTATCATTCCTTTGGGGAGGATGAATGTTTTGTCTTGCTTAAAAAAGAAGGCGGTACCTCGTTGAAATAAACTAGACTTACCCTGGTCTTGCTACAGCTTTTGGATGAGACGCTGCCAGTTATTGAAAACATAGGTCAGAGTTAACTGATTCTTGATGATTGCCATGCAAGCAGGAGAGCATTCTGTGAACATTATATCAAGCCTACGCCATACAGATCTGATATTGCACCCCATACCAACCAGTAGATTCGTTGTCCCAGGCTGGAGATAACCCTTGCAGTGATGTGTCAGTGGAGACACCATTGCCCAGAAAGGTAATTGTTTCTGACTTCAAAGACGAATAAGAGCAAGGAAATATTCCAAACATGTTTTTTCTTTCTTGTGTAACTGCACAACTGCCTTTTTTCCTTCAGGTACATCATCCAAATTGATATCATCAGTTGTGGTATCCGTATCTGGTGACAAGACTTTGGGCACGTTCCGATGCTTTGTGACAACAAGAGGTGTTGTCTCCATGCCATTGACATTGTGATCCATAGGTTGTTGGAAGACATCGAAGGCTGTTGCCAGTTCAACTCTAAAAGAAGAAGCTGAAATAATCAACGAGAACACCGAGTGGCAAGTAGGGAAGTCTTCTCTAAAAAGAAGATACAAGTCAACATTCTGTTTGACAGTTAAGCACTCTTCGTCAATTGCAGTGAATTCACTGTAGTGCCGTATAAACATTTGTTTGTATTCATCATCGACTGTCCGACCAAATTTGTAAAGTCTTGATTCAATGAGTTCTTCGTTTAATGCCGCAATGATGAAAGCGTGCATGGTCTGCTCCATCTCTTGATCAGATGTAGCCTGATTGACCGCATTAGATTTTGACATCTGAGAAACGATGCGCCGTCTTGCCTTTGCATCAGCGCGATAAAATTCCATCAGAACTTCCATGGTTGAAAACTTGCAACCCTTCACGGCAAATAGCTGATCAATAAGCAGTTTGGTAAGCAAATTAGGATTCCGGGTGTTGGGGAAACCTATCGCATCGTTGAGTACTTCGCCGTCATGTGTGCATTGGTAGAATTTGCAGTGAGCAAGATGACTAAGTTTAAAAAGCGCTGATTCGTTGATTGAGTATCCGCACACGTGGAATCGTAGACCTGCTCCTGCATTCCAAAAGTGACATAATAAATCGTGGGGGGGGGTTATTAACATCCAATTGTTTCCTCTCTGGCTAATGCTTCAACCGTAGCATGTACTCATGACAATCCCCCCTTCCTTGAAATATTGTGGGTATTGTGGATAATTTGCAGTTGCTCTTTTCGATCCAAACTAGACAATCCCTGGCATGTATCCAAAATGACGGCATTGATTTCTTTCATGATAGATTGATATGAAGTGGATTGGATATCAGAAGCACCCTTTCGAAGCGGTGGTACAACAATTGTAACTTCGGTCCCCTCACGCAAATGAAGCAGCTGCGCAGGCAGCAATCGTTTGTAGTATTGCTTTTGAGATGAAGGATTTGAGTTATGGTGAAGGGGTACCAAATCAATACTGTTTGCAAAAGTAGAATTGAACCGCGAGATGGAAGAATTTCTGAGGGAGGATCCAATGGACAAGGTCATACTGCAAGACGCACTCGTGGAAGATGTACCGCGAGACGCACGCTTCGATGTTGAACGGCGAGACGCACGCGTCAATGACAAAAGAGTAGACCGTTAGGATGATGATGATTCTGATAGCGATGAAGGACGAGGAGAACTGATAATGGTGAAAGGATGCGACTTCATCTTCGATGCAAGCTTTCCCTTCTTCTGTTTTGAGCATTGACTGGATATAGAGACTGGATTTATCCTTTTGCGCGCCGATGCCATAAAGCTTGCGTTGACCTGGCGAGAAGCAGTCCGCGTGGCATAATTGATTGCCTTGTTCTTGCTGCCAACCATCACAGTGGATTTAAACTTAATTGTGGAGTAAGCCTTGGCATCGCGTCGTATCCAATCGGTGATGGTGGCGAAGCCAGACTTTGCCTGACTCGGTTGAGACTTCTTCAGCGGCATGACGAAAAATGGGTAGGGAGATGTTGGAGTGAGAGTGATGTGAGATGTTGTTGTTGTTTGTTCTTTTTTTGTTGGTTGTTTGTGTTGTCGATACAGGCCAAGATGGTGCGCCAAGTTTTTGTGTTAGTTGTTCGTGTTGTGGATCAATTTCAGTGGAAAGATATTGAGGTATCAGAACGCGCCAAAACGCTGCGCCAAATATAAATTAAGATCTGAAAAGAGTAAAAGATTATTGAACGGGCAGCTACGAGCCCGGTTATTGTGAGGTGCCTTACCTATGGTAAGGGACTTACCTAGGATGCTAGTTACGTACTTACGGGCTAGGTAAGGGACCGATGGATTTGGCCTACTATGGTGAAATGGGGCTTCTGTGGCCGGATTCTGGATGTAGATTGTTCACATTTTCATTTTCGGCTTCTGGTACTACACGTATGTAGAGTAGGATGCACATACAAGATTTAACTGTTGGCAGGGCCCGTAGCCCCCCAGGTCTATGAGTTTCCAGAGGGGTCAATTGGCGTGTGCGACAACGGAAACTGCTTGGAGTTTGCTCACTCTAGAGATGATATAAAGCATACATAAAGCAACAAACAGGGGAGGAGATATTATAATATCTCCCCTGACAACGAAGACCTTTCGCTAGCTTCCAGCTTACGCTAGCTTCCGAAACATGAAGGGAAAGCACGCAGCAGGGACATCCCTATTTTTGCCATGTGATGGACATGATCGCTGTTGGTAAATATACAGATAATTATTTTTCTAGTGTATCAATAATACATTAATTTCAATGTTCTATTGTATCAAAATGGCTTGTTGTAGCTGCTCTATTATCCAGCTTCTGCAATGTCGGCCCACTCAATTGCATGATGACATTGTCGTTGAAATAAAAATAATCATGCAAGCTCTGAAAATCCAAACTGGCCATGGTGGGCCAAATCAAACAGGACCCAGGACCTTTGCCTATGTGCCTGTCATGTTACAAAGACTTGATGTTTGAGTGTTGGTTACATTCCCAGCAGGTTTGAGTTACCGATTCAGAATTTATTGCACGATGAATACATTCCTTATCATGTAGCTCTCACATCATGGGATACCTTTAAGAGCATTGATGTGTATTGACACAATCAATGAATATTAATTAATAACTCTAAATATTTCTCTCTGGCTTAATAAATAGCCTTGCAGCCCCATCCATTCCTTACTTCAGGATACACATAACTTCGACATTCTCTCAACTCACTTTCAACATGGTACAACATCCTGATCAAAACTCCCCCCTCATAACATCTCATTGCTGTCTTATCCGTTATTATCATCCCAATCATCATTATCTTCAGGGGCCCTGATTTCTGTTTTCTCCTCTTCAATATCAGTGGATTTATGATTATACTTTGCCTGGTGACTGGTGGCACTAGCAGCTATATTAGTGGAAACCATATTTCCCTTGTCATCAGATGCACGAATAGAAGAATTCTTCTTGTTGTCTCCATCCCGATGAGGACTATTCTTATCATTATCATTGCCACGAGGAACACGGGCGGGGGGGGTGTTTGTTTTCTTCTTGGGTCCATTTATTCCTGACCAAAATGCTATTCCAAGTGCTTGACACCAAGAAATGTTTTGTCCTGGGTCTCTTTTGGCTTTCATCACTTTTGGGTGTAGATAGACAAGAAAGTTGAATAGCTCGTCAACAACAGTGGAAAATGTTGAGATAGATGAGCTAAAATAATGAGAGTGGTAGGGTTACATACATTTGAAAACATTCTATGACTTACTCCTTGAAGAAGATTCATGAAGCCCCAAATATATCTAAAAGCAAGTGGAAGATCTGTTACTTCTGCTCCTGTAATGACCAATATTCTGGCAGCAATAATGGTCCATCCCCACGTCAACAAATATGCAATGGTATAAGCACGTGCTTTATGCATCACTGCACGGCTGTTGGAATTGTTTCCATCTCCCAAGGATCCTCTTCTCCTAAATCTACGTGATGTTGAAGATATCATTGAGATGAAAAATCTATGTTGATGACCACTACCCTCATTGTCTCTTTCATTGGTATCATCACCGCTGGTCTGTTGGGCATTTGTCAGCACCCAAATATTGTAGTTTTTATTGACAAGAAGAGTAATGCCGTTCTCGAATGTAATGAAAATGGGAATGCCATGAAGAAAATGCTCAATCCTTGTATGAATGTAAGTGTCTGTTTTGTTAGGTTTCACTAAGGCCAAGTAATACAGATTCAATAAGTAGCTGTAGCCTAATGTAGTTACTACACCCCCATTAGTCAAGAAACCCTGGGAAGTGCATGTTGCCATGTTGCATCTTGCATTCCAAACCATGTAGTCTATATTGATCGGCGACAAGGCTAGGAAGGTAGCCCATGACAATGATAATAAAATGTTGCCGATGGACACCCCGAGAAGTAGCTGATGATATGTGCTAGACAGGCGCTTTGGAGATCTGAATATTGTCAAAATGAGAAGGCTCGATGTGATCATGGACGTTATTGCCGATAGTGACGCAAGTATGGTGATATTTTTGCTGTCCATTTTTATATGCTGC
>JALLOZ010002726.1:0-12707 GCA_036939875.1 Thalassiosira pacifica
TCCAATTCTGTAGCAAATCGTCCAATGCCGGTGATACATTTTTCCATTGGTCTCTTGCTGAATCGGCAGTCATTCCAGCTGCATAGGCTCGATGAGGCAACATAACTGTTGCTGTTGCGGCGGTTGCTACCATTTTTGGAATGAGGAACAACAACTCTCGACGAGGGGATGATTGAATTACAGGGCCATCAGCACTTGGATTATGGCGGCTGGTGGTGTCAATAATAGACGTCTTCGCCATCCCACTGGCACTTTGCCATGCCATCACTTCATTGCTGCGGAGGATTAACGAAATGATGGATACTCGAAGCAGGCCAAAAAATCCTGCTGATGTTCTTGATGTCATCATATCTCAACTCAGTTAGAAGTGTTAATAATATCTAATGTCTTCGATGACATGGACGACTATGGCAACAATGGCGGCGGGCGCAGGGTGTTTTGGGATTCAAGATCATCGATTTCGTCACTCGTCAGCGTCAGGATCTCGTTTGTCGTTTGATGTTTGCTGATGTCAGGGCTGATGTTCCCCGATGTAGCGGTTGTATCGATGTAAATACGTGGATATACTGATTCCAATGTTATGATACCGAGATTGAATGCACAAGTTGCATTGATTCAGATTGATTTACGATTTACAGTCTTTTACAATTTGTACACGAGAACAACAACACACGGTGCGGTCTCTAGGGTCTGCCTGGGTGCGGTGATCATAATATCAGATGCAACAAATATTTCTCATTCGAATTGGCTGGATGGACGTGGCCACATAACAACTCTCTAGACACAACCATGCTCCAGACTCCTCTCTTCGGTTCCGTACTGTACCTCGTCGCTATTGGCCGGGCGGTTGCATTTACGCCCATCAAAAGTGAAAGTAGGACACTCAATTCCCAACAAATCTCGGCAAATCTCCACAAATCCCATGATAGTGATAGACGCACATTTCTTGTACAGCAAATTATGGCACCCACCATTGCCTCGGTAGCGACAACATTCATATCACCCAATCCTGCTTTTGCAGACGTTATGCTTATGGCCAAGGGAGTTCCTGATGTGACACCATTCAAAGGTGATGCCGAAGAGGCGAAAAAAAGATTCCAGCTCGCTATGCAAGACGTCGACAATCTGCTAAACAATTACAATATACTAATAAAAAGCGGAGGAGATAACGTAAGGCTGTACTTGGGGACTCAGGGTCTCAAATCCAACATGTGTGGCACATTGAAGGTATGTTTGTGAACATGCTCGTGCTTGTTTTTGCTAATATTGATATCGTCAGCAAGCTCAACTTGCTATTGACTCTATCTCTCTTAGGTGCTAAAGTCACTGAAAGAGGAAGCTGATGACATTGTAGAATATAGCGAAGGTAAGTTCATTCGTAATGCACTTGAGGGGAAGCATGATATGCAATATTATCATTGATTTGTTTCCATGCAACTCACTTGGTTCCTGGTTCCCCACAGCTATGGATGAGTTTGAAGCCTATTTGTTCCAGGCGGAGGGAGCAGCATATCAGAGTATGTTTGTGGAACACTCATCAGCCAAGGGAACACCAGAAAGTTTGCTGAAAACTGCTAAGGAGGATATTATTAACATGCGGAAATATATGTCTGTAATGGCAAAGCAGCTGAATGTGGATGAATTAGAGATTGACAGTACATCAATTCTTTCGGAGGAAGCTAACTCTATTGAAGTGAGAGGGCGATCTAGGGGTACTTAGATTCTCTCCCACATGGCAGATATGTAAACACATTTGCACATGATGTGTAAGGGGGGCTTCAATATCATCGGATTCCTACAGATAACCACTCGCTTTCCCTCAATATCGAATATATGTATGGATGACTAATTATAAACTGATGCACAATCTCATCCAACTCGAAGCCATCATGACATGACACTCAGCTAAACTTGGAAGCAATCTGAAGCAATGTACAAGGAATCATTGTGATACAGGATACTTCCTGGGAGGATGGTACTTGAGATCCCCTAATAGAGCAATAAATCATAACCCGACATCCCCCGGAGCATTCTGACATCGTCACTCCCATGATAAGATTGACGATTGTATTTGGAATAAGAGGAAAGCGAGTTACTATGATTACCCTATGGTAACTACTATGCAAGTACATGTCCCGACGAGATTCCTAATCTTCACTTTTAGTGAGGTTTGTATGAGGCCAGGTATGATACAAGCCCAACATAGATCTAATCCTCATTTTATATGAGGATTGGACTCAACGCTAAAAATAAATAGGTATTGACTAGATAAGATATTGGCGGAGAATAAAAATATAATATTATGTGCTACTCAAAATGCAAAATATATCGTATTGATGTAGTGAAACTGAGTGAAAAAGAAAGGTAGCGGACCAAACATCCTACAGTCTCATACAGGATGAAGATCGTCAACTGTTGCCATTTGGATGTTGTTTTCTGCTTTCTCTGTTGTTTCTTCAATGATGTCATCATTATCCTCCTCATCTCCAGGAACACCACAAGACACTTCCTCCGTATTTCCTTTTGTGGGTTGTCCAGATTTCACACCACCACCACCAGTGGCTTTCTCAACCATGCGCTTCTTCTTGGCACGTATTCTGCTGAGTATAGAGCGCTTTCGATCATCGAGACTTACATTATCCACCATGATCAACTTCTGCAACACACCCTTTTGATCTTCCCATTCGAATCCACCAATCCTCAATGCCTCCTAATGTTTTTGCCATTGATTGTGCCAGCGACAGAATGGTAAATAAGCATTAAATTCAAAGTCCACAGCATGCAAGGCAACACAAACAAAACAAACTAACCGCTGTCGACAATGACGGATTGTCCCACTTCGCCTGTGTTGCACGATCCATACGTGGTTCGTTGTATGCCTTGGAAACCCAAGGCTCCCCGCCGTTTCTCGCTGCCTGCTTCTTCCTCTGCCGCAATCTGCGGCGCAGGTTATTCTTTCGTTGCGCAAGGGTGACATTGTCGGAATCCACGGTTTCCCTCTCACACATTTCCTCCGGGATGGATTCAGAGAATTCAAACCCACCAATTCTTAACGCATCCTAAATAATATGGCGTACACATTTGGGTCAAGTCAAGAAAATGTAGCACCAAAAAGACACATCATCATGTTAGAATTGAATAATCATAAACTGACAGACACCTAGTGCTCACAAGACTAGAATAAAATGTCCCACTCAAATTTCAACAGAAAAACTCACCTCGATCGGCAAAGCTGGATCGTCCCACTGGGCCTGCACCGCTCGATCCATCCTCGGATCGCTCCACCGATGCCCTCCCCTCCCGTCCTTCTTTCCACCATTATCATTATCATCATCATTGCCATCCTCATCACCCTCACCATCCTTCTTCTTTGAACCGTATCTCCAAGCGGCACCCGAAGGCTTCACGTTGTAATAACCCTTCTCTTCCAAATCCCTCCCGGTCGCTTCCTTATATATATCCCTGGCCGTGCATCGTGGCAGACTTTTTCCGACCATCGACGTATTCTCCCAAGTATCTAACCGACGCGCCACTTGTTCCAATCCCTTTTGGAGCTTGACACTCTTTTTATCGAATGCGTTCTGTTCGGCGGTTTTGGCCTTCATCTTCTCCTTGAGCTGATTGTTTTCGTCGGTCAAATTGGCCACTTGTTGCTTTAGATCGTGTATTTCCATAACGTATTTCGTGGGATCCTCGACCATGTTGGCGGTGACACGTTCGTTCAACTCCTTAAACTCTTTGAATTTGCGCTTGTATTCCTCTTCTGCTTTTTCCACGTCCTTGGTGGCCTCTTCCAGACTGTAGTTGGGTAGAGCAAAGTATGAAGGCTCGCCGTTCGAGTCCAACGTGGGACACTTGTCTTCCTCCTTCAAGCCGATTCTCGCTCCCAACTCGACGGGGATCCGCCACCTGTTCTCCTTGTTCCCCTTGATCAATTCCATATTCCTTCCCAGATACGAAAAGTACACGTCCGGATGGCAGTGCACGCTGGAGATTCGTTTATTAGACCGCCTATGTTCCTCAATCCCCGAGTTAGTCGTGTGCTTGGCAGCCTTTGCCATCTTGACTGTTCGCGTGATTTCCCTTCCATTACTGTATCGTATCGTTCGGGTATTTTCCATGGAATCCAAATCATATCCCAAATGCCGTAGCACCCCATCGTGATATGCATTGACGTGTTTTCCCACGGCAGTGTGGCCCCACTGCGAGTGAGGCAAGGTGAGGTAGCTAATGTACTTGCCTTCCTTGAGACGCGCCCATCGCCACATGATGTCACGGCAGACTGATGGTTTAGAGCACTGGCAGGAGCGTATGCGTCCAAAAGGCGAGTCTCCGTTTTTGGAGCGTACGATCGGCGGGAGGCCGTCGTCTTCATTCTCTTGTTGTTGTTGTTGTTGTTCCTCGTCGTTCATCAGAGGTACCTTGCCAGATGCAGAAGAAGCCGCCTTCTTTGCTTTCAGTTCGTTCCCCACAGAGCAGACCAAACAAAGCGGGTTTTTATAGGTCCATTGGTAAACCGAAAATGCATTCCTTACTTTTGACAATCCGCACGGACCACGGCATTGTTTCTGTGGGGCTCCCGATTGCATGGAGATCGTGCTGCCATTGCTATTCGCGGCAGTGGCCATTGCGCGTTTATTGTTGCATTGTCCTTTCTGTTGTTGTGACGAATTCTGCGCCTTCTCCACAGCTCGATCCTGGTTCGTCTCTGTCTCTGGACGACAGCGGCTGCGAAGGAAGGCTTCGATCTTCGATTCAATTTCGCCGTCCTTTAGCTTTGGGACGGATGCTTTTGGGTTTGAATCAGTCATCTTCTCGGCGGACCGCTTCTTCCCTGCTGTTGATGACTTCGTAGACTTCCTTCCCCCATTTGTTTCGCCCTTGCCCTTGCCGGTTTGTGCCATGATTGATTTGAGCACGGTCGGAGGACTGGAATTTTTATTTGTAGTTGCCTCAGCCTCCTCTTCTGTATCATTTGTTGCATCTGCATCTCCACCCGCCGCCGCCTCGTCCTCCGATTCCGACGCGGATGATTCCTCACTTTCGCCTTCACTTGACGAGGACGACGAGGACGACGATGACTCGGTTGTTGATCGATCACCATTTTTATTGGGAGAGGGCCGACGAGCGGCATCCTCCTCCATGGACACCTTCAAGCCTAAGCGGAGAGAACTCATTATTGTTTATTCATCGAAAAGTCCGCACAGATGCAGATGCGGGCCAGAGGCCAGGAAGGCAAGCTTTAATCATACATGACTAACAGGTGGATCTTCATACACATCATTTTGTGGATCTTTATACACAATGTTCGTGGATCTTCATACACGGACAGTGGAATTGGTACCCTACATGAGTAAATTTAATTTAAGTTCGCTTTGGAGGCTATGTGGGAACCGCGCCCAGGAAGCGCCTTTCGAGACCCGCCGTCTGCTGTTGNTGCAGATGGGCGTGAGTTATTTGTCAAAAAAAGATGGAGAAAAAAGAAAACCACATCAGTTTTCAACCCTCGACCTCCAAAAGCGATACTCAGTTGTGGGATTCGTACCCTCGACCCCGTGCGCTGGAGGCAGCATTGTTACCACGACAAATTCAGGGCGTTTTTTTCGCTATATAAACTTCACTATGTTCCCCCCTGTGTATTAAGATACACGAACTATTGTGTATAAAGATACACAAAATGATGTGTATAAAAATCCACCTGTTAGTCATGTATGATTAAAGCTTGCCGGAACAGATCCCGCGAGAGCGACGACCGACGACCTGAAAATTTCAGTATCAATAGCAATGACATTGACCTCTATCTTTCATTCGGCGTGTTCATTAATGATTGCCAAAGCAGAAACACATAGCATCGTTGAGTAGACTTCGTAGTTCGTGCGCCAGCTCTAGCGCTAATTGCTCCACTCCAGAATCATGAGCGACCCGTTCCGCCGCCTATTCCTTGATATGCTTGAGCTGGTGCTCAAGAAGGAGCCTACCGCTGACACGCAACTGGAGTTGCTTCAACTTGCAACACCTGGTCTTGAGGAGAGCACTCTACGTAACCGCTCAGAGACGAAGAAATTATTCCGTACACTTTTGACCCGCGTACATCTGGACAAACACCCCAAAGAAATTGACAGGGCTACACGGATTTGCCAAGATGTCAAGGTGTATTGGGAGAAGTGTAGCTCGGCATCGCCAGAACCCAAGAAGAAGAAACGCAAGGTATCTGTATCACCAAAATCAAATGCCATCCCGCAAGAATTCGATGTAATGTCAAAATGGCCTCACATAGGATTATTGATGGCCCGCACAGGCACAAATCAAAATGGCGCTCAAATTTCTTGCCTAGTTGCTTACCAGTGCATAAATGCCCGTGGAGCCATTGCCCATGGTAAGAGGATACAACGAAGCTATACCAAAGACATCGCAATTTCGAAGGCGAATGATCTAACAACAGTAAATGCCGTGTTTGGAAATCATGGTGGTTCGAAAGCGATGAGTGGGGTGGAAGAAATAAAAGAAGAAATAATGAAAGGAGGCCCTGTTGTGTCGACATCGTTCAAACCGAGTGAGACCTTCTATCAGCGAAATGGTGTCATGCGTGGCCAAAATGAATGCCTTATCGTTGGGTGGAAACACTTGTCTGCAGGAGAGGTCTGGGTTGTTGCGCCATTACAATCTGTTGGCACGTCAGGGAATACTTCCCGTACGGTCTATGTCTCTGTCGGACAGTTTGGCATCGATGACTACTGCTTGGCGCCCTCGGATACATTGGAAGACATATCGTGGGAAATTGGTCCTTATTTTGACAGCAATTTTGCAGGGTTAGGTGATGAGTGGAGGACTGAGTGGACTGGTTTAAAAGAAACATTCCAGACTTTCAGCGCATTGGAACCTTTGTTTAAAGGAATGGGCACATCATGGTTCAAGTCATCCTTTTCGGGTGCAAAGAAAAATGAAGTGTGCGTCCGCAACATCAATAAGAAAGGACATAGCAGACGTGGTAAACTGAGATCTGTGGAGTTTGTTGAAAATGAGTGGAAGGTCAATATCGATTTTGATAAACTCCCGGCTGTTTGAGCCTTGTCTGGTCATCTGGCAGGGGCAAAATGAACATATCTCCGAGTGGAGATTGTTGTGTGGTAGTAGTCAAGTTTGTCCTTGGGATATTATACCCACCAACTCTAAGGCCTCGCTAAGACTCGTATCAAAGCCGAAATGAATATATTATGTGGAGGTACCCAAAATGCAGTGTGCTTGGTGTGGCCCAATGAAGTACGTATGGTGAAGATGAGACGTGCCCTTGCATGTTTTAAATTGCAGGGAAATGAAAGTTTCAGTATTTGAGAGAAATTGATTTGAGTAACATAAAATCGATATGCTGCTGTAGTATACATACATTAACCCTCTATTAAGCTGCTAGGACCCTCGTTGTCAAGCATCAATAGTTAGCGAAACTCCATTAAAGCCTGTTAAAGCAAGAGGTTTGACCCTCGACGCCACCCTACTCTTGCTTTGAGGCAACCCCAAGCATAAACTAGGGCGACTGCAATACCATGTGATGTGTTCCATTTGCTCTCTGTCAGCAAGGCAAAAAGAGGAAGTGGTACGTTGGTTGCTGGACAAATACAAAAATGCGTCTCCTAAAGTTATTATCCTTTTCTGCACAGGATAAATCAACACTAAAGAATTTTCCAGGCACAATAAGGTTCAATTCGATGATTCAAGACATGAAAGGTGGGTAATCTCCAGTACGTAGACAGTCGGCTTCTGAGAAGTGGATTTTTCTTGCCAAGATTGGAACACCAACACTCAGCAAATAATTCTAAACAGATTTTCTAATACTAATCTCACATTAGAGTTGCACCTGGTTGATGATTCTGTTGCCGTGCATCTGGTATCCTTTGCATTCCATTATGGCCCAGAGGATTGCACATCATACACACTACGACATATATATTCCTGACTTTCACCACACCGAACACACTTCTGGTAGTCCTTTTCTTTCATCATATTTCAAGCTGATTGATATTCACAGAATGGAACTGTGGGAATCCAGTCTCCCTGACACTACTGCTAAATGCATTTCCCAATTTCTCCATAAACTACTACGAACAACATTCTGCCTTCGATTTGCCGACAGTTCTACCGCAATTACTGCAATTATGCTCCACATCCTGACAACTGGGACAAATTAAAGGAATCCAAAAGAAGGGAAAGCAGAATAGACACAAAAGAATCAAGCTGATCCATGTACAGTCCCCAAAGTCGTGATTTACCCTCGTCTTTCCTGTTTGGTTGCAATATGGGCATGTGGCATTGACGGGCCGAGAGCCCAAGTCGCGACGAGGCGGATGATATCCCGACGCGGCGGGAGCTGCAACTGCGGATGCCGCCGGCGCAACTGCAGTGGAAGTGGTCCCCCCCACCGGTACATATTCAGTGGTGGTTACTTGTCTCCCGTCGTTGTATGTGGTTGTGACGGTCTTGGCCATCATCCCGGCAGGGACGGCTGCATTCGGCGGCGGTCGCGGAGGAGGCGCTGACGAGCTGGGAAAGGCACTATTCATGCAAAAATGGGGGGGGAACGTTTGTTACAGAGCGTCACATCATGTAGGACAGCGATGCACGCGGTAATCCAAAAGACTCTGACTCACTTTGCTTTAACAGCAGCGGCGGTTACGGCTGTGGCTTGAACTACTGGGATTTCTTCATCGTTCGCAGGGGGTGCAGACGGAGGGGCGTCGTCTATTGTCATGGTTGTCGTTGTTTTTCTTTCCTCGGGGCCTGGCTATGACTCGATTGCTCTCGTGTTTGTGTCCACCTTGACTTTTCCTTTTTGCGTTTAATTGCGTTGAGGGGGTGGCGGTTGTAATTAATGCGCGGTTGGGAGCTCGCTGTCGGCCGGTGTCTTTGTTGGTTGTTGCCTGTTGCTGATGTTGTTGGTTGTTGCTGCAAAGGTTTGAAGTTTGAACCCATTCGTGTTGCTGGCCGGCGTTCATGTTTCACTTGAACTTGTTCGTGCTTTTATAGTACTACGTGAATTCTTAACTGTTTTGAAATTTCATTATGACTCCACACGTATTCTCCATTGTTCCATAGGTATTTATTAGAGATTAATACTCCCATATTGAGATACAAATATGATATCGTACATGGTATATATTCCTTCAGTACTAATACGACATCCTAAATTCTAAATTTGCCAGAATTTGAGGGGATTTGCGTTCTCATTTCTCATCAGTTCGACGAGAGATAATTTTCGCTCATGGGACTTGGAAAGAGTGAGCTACTAGCTTTGATGATAGCTGTCAGTAACCCCTGCCTGGCTGTCAGTCCAGTGAACGAGACACGAGACTCACCGCTCACCGCCCATCCATCACCTACCTACATACGTACCTACCTAGATATGTACCTACCCATCACCCACGCACTGATATTGGGTAGGTGATGGATGAAGATGAAGATGAACAAGAAAATGAATGAAGATTGAAGATGGAGGTAGGTGCGGTCGTTGAAGGTTAGTTGGCAAAGGGAGGGAAAGGAGTTGTCAGCAAGCCTGCCGTGTGCACCTCCACGATGAAATATCTTCTCGCTCTTTCTCTCAGTCTGCTCCTCTCGAAAGGGCGATCATTCACAATTGGCCATGAAACAAACAAGCAAGCAACTAACGACGCAGAAGAGCGCATCAACGATGTTACGGTTATGGATGATGATGGTTATTTAAAATTAGCCGAATGGATGAGATCTCACGGCGGTCGAGTCGATTCCAGAATGGCCATTGGGGAGGTGGACGGGATTAGAGGTGTCGTAGCGCTTAATGACATCGAAGAGAACACGGAGCTGCTGCACTGTCCTTGGCAATTGGTGATTGGCAGCGGCAGCCTCCAAGATCAAATGAAAACAGAGGAAGATATGTGCGATGTCGTCAGGGTGCTGGCATCGGAATTTCGACTGGGCGAACAGAGCGTAGGATGGCCATACTTGGATCATATCGAGCTGCCTCGTTTGCCGGCCATGTGGGGGGCAGTCGCCGTGGAGGAGCTGCAGGGCTTGTCGCCGAGTCAAGATTTCAACCGTCACAACGATTGGTTTTCTCAAAATTGTGGCGGAGGGAGTATTCCGAGTTTTGATGCGTCCACTTCGCAAGCTTTGGTGTCATTCATCAGCCGAGCCAGCGCCGTAGGGATGATTCCCATTTATGATCTATTGAATCACCACAACGGACTGAAGAATGCAAAGCTGTTTCCCATGGAGGATGGAGTTCAACTGCGTACCGTCCGAGCCGTCGAAAAAGGAGAACAGCTCTATCTTTCCTACGGTTTGAAGGAATCTTCCCAGATGTTTCGTGACTATGGATTTTTGGAAGCTTGGCCTCGATTATGGTCTTGGAAAGACTCGGCGACGCAAGATAATCATGTGTTTGCGGTCTTCCCAGAGGAAGTGACTGCCATCCACCCATCAGCTGACTTTCTTAAACAGATATGGTCGGCTCCCTCAAAATCTCTGTTAGAATGGCAGCAAGATGCAGCTCAATATACCCAAACCGAAGTGGCACCAGAGGCGTTGCTACGATTTCAGACAGCCGCCAAGGCTCTCTTGGATGGGCTGCCTACCTCTTGGAAGGAAGACGAAGATATTTTGATTCGAAAAGAAGCAGAACGAATGTCTATAGCATCAACTACTGAAAGCAATCTGGATGAGGTGTTGGAGCTGGATGATATCATGGCTGCCATTCGATATCGACTGGATTTCAAAAGAGGAGTATCGAGTGCCTTAGAATTTTCGGAACGAATTCTCAAAGGGTCATGATTTGCGCAGTATTGTAGGCTAAGTGCTTGAATGCATCAATCATCAGACTGAATTCTGTCTTCCAGATTTATTATGTATTCCGCACACCAAATTATTCCCTTGAAAACCAATAAACAGTACTATTTATGAAGGCAGTCCGGGTAAAAGAGCCTTGTTCTGCACAAGCATGCCGATTAAACAGTGTCTGGACACACACAGAATGTTGACTTATCGTCACTCGTCACATCACTTGCTATATGCCCACATCTTTGTAAATTGATATCAGAATTGCATGTCATATCTCTCGTTCACCCTTTAATTGCCATGAAGATAGAAGATCAGAATTGTATCAGGTTTCTCTTACCTGATGAAAACATTAAAGACTAAACAACACGGTCAATTGACCACATGCTCTGATTTGAGTCACCGTTCACCATATTTCTGCTGCTCTAACGGTTTGACCATTTATTACGAACTACTTTAAATCCTCTGGTTTGGTCTGGAGTACTATCAAGTCCGTGTACAACCTAATGTCAGAGAAAAAGATCTATCTTAGCTTTCGAACTCTGTGAGTCTATCTTATTCTGTGATGGCATTGCTCTACTAGACTGGATCGCTAAAAAAGACAGCACTTGAAACATCCTTTTCTCTACTTGGATGTCTCAACGGACAGCGTGGACAAGACTACTCATAGCAGCTACCAGCTGCGCGAATAACTTGGAACAATCTATCCAGGTCGTTCCTATCTTCTGGCTTCACATGGTATCTACCCGTTAACCTCTTGGACGAAGGTCATCACTGTTGGCCAGAGCCCTAAAGGTATGTCCTTGAGGAGCTGCATGGTAGCTTGTCCTGCATCGCCACCATAGATGGCATGGATCATCTTCAATTTCTTTCGAACTTAAATGCACAAACATTTTGTGCAAAGTTGCAAAATTTTGATTTGCAGCTTCCATACAACGAATGCTCGTCGATCTTGGGAAGGTTTTGAGCTCAAAGGTTTGGGCATTCATAGAAAGCATTGATTTATCTACTCCATTTGGAATTTGTTGATTGTCGTCAAAGACTACCAACTTAAACGTGTGGTTAGAACTGCAGGTTGCATCAAGACTCTGTCCGTCGTATACAGCCCTGGATAAGGTTTTGATGCCAGCGTCTGAAAAGTTGTTCTCGAGGAGGAATATTTTTTCCAAGTTAGTATTGCTCTTTAGTGCATTTGCAACCAAAGTCGCAGTCGAACAAGGATTGATAGTCAAGCCGTCTGAACTAAGAGCTGCACTATCAGTTCCAATGCCATTGTCTTCAAGAGAAACGCTGAAGAGGCTCAAGAGAGCTGGCAGTCCTTCCTGTGTGCTTTGAAGTAGGCGACCAATGTCACACTTTGGGCGACCATTCTTTCCAGGCGAGAGTATATCTTTGCAGCTTCTATAAGAGAAAGTAACTTGGTCCCGCATTCAACATTGTTCATGCATGGTGCGAGAGATTCCACGTATGGGTTTGCATCAAGTACATGTGTCACAAATTCGATTCCATAATTTCCAAGACCATTGTTGGCCAGCGTCAAACTCTTGAGGGGTGGTATCTTCAAAGCCGGCTCCAACTCGTCAACTAGCTGTGTCGAAAATTGGATATTGGCAATGACGAGGCACATATATCCGCGTTCGTTCGGAGTCGATGAAGACATAGCTTCGGCGAACTCTTTCCATTAAGGCAAGAGCGGATCACGAGGCAATAGGGGTCCTATATTGCCAAAAGCCATCCTTGACCGTCGTCACAAACTTGACCCAGATATCCCTCATAAGGGTTTGAGTCTGCCAGTGAAGCCCAAGGTATTGCTTTCTTGTGTAACTCATAGATCTAAATGCTAACTTTGACTAATATGGTAAAAAGTAGTATGCACCCAATCCAAATCCCCATAAGTAAGCAGGCGA
>JALLOZ010002745.1:0-12016 GCA_036939875.1 Thalassiosira pacifica
CCAGCCTTAGAGTGTTTTTCTTGACACATGACAGCTCAAAACGCTGAAATGAAAAAGCGCAACTAAAGCGCCACTGGGCAGGAAAGGGTTAAATGACGATCTCGCTAGATTACTTTCAACCCATGCGCAACATTTCATTTTCTACTTGCATTGATTTGATTAGTTTGCTACTCTAGTTGTTTTGGCCATCAGAGCAATTTGCAGTAGATTATTTGGCGGGAGCAGGCAGATTTCTGTCTGCCTGGCTGCTGTGAAATGGTCAATCAAGATATCCCATGCAGATAGCTTGTGCACATCTGGCTGCTATCCACACTGGACGGATATATACCTTCAGTGCCATGTGCTAAAAGATCACAGTAGATAATCTTTGAGACGTAAAGAACATGGCACGACCACCCTATTTAGGAGCTCCTGGGGGTATCACTTTTTTGTTTCTCCCCTGGGACCAACAACAGGTAGTTTACTGACTCCCCTTTGCTCTCCTCATTGTGATGACATGGAAATCAAGGTAATGGATATTCAATCTCCCACAGGGTGGCCAAGAAGCGCCAAGGTGTAGTGATCACTCGGACCAACAAATCTAATGATAAGGAGAATGAGAAACTAAAAAACTATTGAAACACGTAGAGGAGCAGAAGGTAAAGGATGTGGTGGCCAAGATGGCAGCGGTCACATGGCTAATGATATTCAACTGTTTGAACTGCTTGGACCAAGACATGTGAATGGCCGAAATATAGATCAATGTGCTACTCAACTGGTTGCAGTTCAGTTGACGAGATAGTGTACAAAAGTATTGTTGAATAAATCTAAATCTAAGCTACTTGTCGTATGACGTATTATTGGACATTCGAAATATAGATCAATGTACTACTCAACTGGTTGCAGTTGAGTTGACGAGATAGTGTACAAAAGTATTGTTGAATAAATCTAAGCTACTTGCCGTATGACATATTATTGGATATTTTGACTAATGACAAGTGACCAATGAATTTCATGAGAGTAAACAATTACTCAGCTCTCATCTAAGTTGGCAATCAATTCCATGAAATTGTCAACTGATGCCACGTCATCAAATCTAGAGACAGAGGACCCAGTCGATTCCTCTTTCCTGCCAATACTTAAGAGAGTTCCTCTCTTAACACTGGATGTTCAGGAGTCTGTCGCAGTCGGGACAGGATGACGAACATACCATCGTCTGTCCATGTCCCAACAGCCATCAAATCTTTGTTAGCTTGAAGCTGACCAGATCCGATGTCCATCATCAGATACGTCATGATCAGCTAGAGTAGTTGTAATACTATCTAGCACTCACTTTTCCCGTAGCGAGCTACCTCAACTTCGTTTATGTGGTGCTCCATGTGAGGATTTCAAGCTCCCAACCTTTTCAGTGTAAACGAAACGATCTGCCCCTGATGTGGAAGGGGGAATGAAGGATCTGGTGAGGCAAGATGAGAGATGGGTCCAAGAGTCACCAACAAATCATCATCTCCTAGAAACCCAAAATCAGCTTCACGTCATTGTCGCCCTCAACTCCATCATGTTGATAATGTAATGGTAGACCAGTGGCATTGCTCATTGTTGAGTGCCTGTAATACCCTCCTCTGTTATTGGAGATCATGATGATGAATCCTCACCCCTCACACCCAAGCTGAATAGTCCCAGAGTTCCAGTTTGACCTTCTCCAGTGCACATGTGAGTTGCTCCAGCTCCTTTTTACCTAATCTCAAATTACTGTTTTCGAGGTGGCAAAGATAGGGGCATTTTCCAAGATACTGAGAGATGCATTTCAAGTCGTCCAAACAGCATCCTTGCCCTTTGCTTCTTCTGCATCTGCATCATCCAGAAGGACTTAATTTGGACCTTTGGAGAGCATGGGCATAGTCCTGTCCGAATGGTCCCTGAAAAATAAGCCCAACAGAGTATTCTTCTAAGCAATCATAACTCCAGTCTCAGTGAAAGTGATGTGTGGAAATATCCTCCAATATTCTGTAAAGGATGGGTTGTCTGGATGATGGATAAATGAACAACTGGATTGTTACTATGAAATTGTTGATTTGGTATCATGTTGCTGTTGTTGGTGTGGTTGTGTTGATCTGCCCTCCTATTTTGATTTTGAGCACTGATACTTTGCACAATTGCATCATCAGCTACTGTTGCTGTTGTTGTATTAGTTTGGCTCCTGGTTGTATTAGTATCAGCAGCACTTGTCAAAGAAGGATAATACAAATGATATCTGCCACAATCTTGCGGTCAATGCTGGTTAGCCAAATTGATGCTGAAGCCACCGCTGCCAAGATGACTAACAAAGCCACCGTACCCAAGATCACTGCACAAAGCTGATGCTACCGAGACTGAGAGGACTGCCGATGCTACAGCAACCAAGATGACCAAAGAACCCGCTGGTACCAAGATCACTGATGAAAGCTGCCATTAATGGGACCAAGACCAAGGCGACTGCTGAACCCATTGCTGCCAATGCGACTACCAAAGTAGCCGATACTGAGGTGACTGTAGAATCGTCCGCCTACCCAAAATCACAGCCAAAGCTTATGCTACCAAGACCAAGGGACTGCCGAAGCGACTGATCAATCCACTAGTACCAAGATCAGTAAGGAAGCTGCCACTACTGAGACCAAGTCCAAGGCGAATACAAAAACCTCCATTACCATTACTCCTGTGGACAAGAATACTCCTGTGAAACAATGCAGCAAGCAAACATATTTACTTCTGCGGACACTGCCGCAACCCCGGACATACTCCTGCAAAACAATGCCACGCCAAAATCACCATTACCATTGCTCCTGCGGACAAGGAATACCCCTGTGAATAATGCAGCAAGCAAACACATTTACTTCTGCGGACACTGCTGCGGCGGCAAACATACTCCTACAAAACAGTGCCACACGTCCAAGAGTACTCATGTGAATGATGCCCTGAGCCCAACGCTACTGATTTGAATGATGACGCGAGTCCATGGATAACTCCTGCGAACACTGCCGCAACCTCAAAAAACTCCTGTAAAGACAATGCCACAAGTCCAACAAATACTCCCGCAAATGATACTAGAGCTACCAAGACGAGTGACGAACCTGCCTACATCAACTTCTGCCTCTTTTTGCCATTCCCGCTGCTTCAGCTGTTGTTATCATACTTCCTGCCGGAGATGCAGATGTTGTTGTTGTTGTTGCTGCTTCTTATTATGTTGCCACGTGGTCACCTTTATCATCATGAACCCCTGCAAGCAATGCCATCAGTCTAACAATACTCCTGTAAGAAGAAGCCAAGAGTTCGACAATACTCCCGCCGAATGATCACGCGAGTTCAAAAACCAATCCTGCAAAAATTGCCACAAGCCCAATACCTACTCCTGTGACTAATGTCTCATGCCCAACACTGCTCCTGTCAACAATGCTGGAAGTCAAAAATTGGCTCCTGTGGACACTACCGTGAGTCCAAACATGCTGCAAATGATGCTGAAGGCAAAGTCCTGCAAGATCATGCTGTGGATCAAACCATCATTCCCGTAGGCACAGCCTCAGGCTCATCAAATACTTGTATCAAATGCCGCAAGCCAAATGCTACTCCTGCAAATTATGGTGGAGTTTATCAAAGACTCCTATGAATGATGTCAGAATCCCAAGCCAGTCCTACCAATGATGATGCTGCAAGTCCAGAATCCACTCCAGGACACTACCGCGAGCAAGTTTTCACAGCATCTGAAAGTACTCCTACGGACAATGCCACATCGGACAAAACGGCTGCAAATGATGATGCCGCGAGTCCAATATTTACCTCTGCCAACACTGCCACGAGTCAAACAATACTCTCAGAAGAAGATACCACAAGTCTAATAATACTTTCGTGCATGATTCTGCAAGTCCAATCATTCCAACAAACACTGCCACGGGCTCATCAAATACTCCTCTCAATGATGCCAGAAGACCAAGCCAGCCATGCCAATGATGATGTTGCGAGTTCAACATTCACTACTCAGGACACTACATACTCCCAGAAATAGGATACGGTGAGACCAGCAATACTTCTGTGAATGTGCATGTGAGTCCAAAATTGAGTCCTGTGACCACTGCCACGGGCTCATCAAATACTCCTCTGAATGATGCTGGAAGCCCAAGCCAGTCCTGCCAATGATGATGTTGTGAGTTCAATATTCACTCCTCAGGACATTACCGCAAGCCGGTATACACAGCCTAAATTCAATTCTACAAACACTGCCATGGGCTCATCAAATACTCCTCTGAATGATGAGATAATCCCAAGCCAGTCCTGTCAGTGATGATGCTGTGAGTCCAGAATCCACTCCAGGACACTGCTGCCAGCCAGTATTCACAGCATCTGAAAGTACTCCTACAGACAATGCCACGACCAACAAAACTGCTGCAAACGATGATGTCGCGAGTCCAATATTTACTTCTGCCAACACTACCAAGCATACAACTATACTCCCAGTAGTATATACCGCGAGTCTAATGAGACTTTCGGGAATGATTTTGTAAGTCAAATGACTCCGACATATACTGCTGCAAGCTCATAGAATACTCCTCTCAATGATGCTGGAAGGCCAAGCCAATCCTGCCAACAATGCTGCCACGAGTTCAACATTCACTCCTCAGTAATGCCGCAAGCAAGTATCCACAGACTCAAATGCTGCGAGTCCATAATCCACTCTAGGACAGTGCTGGTAGCCAGTATTCACAGCATCTGAAAGTACTCCTACGGACAATGTCGCGGGTCCAACAAATATGCTGCGGACAATGATGCTATGAGGCCAATATTTACTTCTGCACACACTGCCAGTCCAACAATACTTCAAGAAGTAAATGCCACAAGTCTAATAATGATTTTGTGCATGATTGTGCGGGTCTAATCACCCCAGCAAACACTGCTGCGGGCTCATAGAATACTCCTCTGAATGATGCCAGAAGCCCAAGCAGTCATGCCAACGATGCTATCACAAGTTAGGCATTCACTCCTCAGGACATTACCACAAGCCGGTATACACAGCCTAAATTCAATTCTGCAAACACTGCCACGGGCTCATCAAATACTACTCTGAATGATGCCGGAAGTCCAAGCCAGTCCTGCCGGTGATGATGCTGTGAGTCCAGAATCAACTTCAGGACACTGCTGCCAGCCAGTATTCACAGCATCTGAAAGTACTCCTACAGACAATGCCACGTTCAGCAAAATTGATGCAAACGATGATGCTGCGAGTCCAATATTTACTTCTACCAACACTACCAAGCATGCAACAATACTCCCAGAAGTATATACCTTGAGTTTAATGAGACTTTCGTGAATGATTCTGCGAGTCAAATCACCCCCATGAACATTGCTGCGAGCTCATAGAATACTCCTCTGAATGATGCCAGAAGCCCAAGTCAGTCCTGCCAACAATGCTGCCGCGAGTTCAACATTCACTCCTCAGTAATGCCACGAGCCAGCATTCACAGCCTCAATTCAGTCCTGCGGACACTGCCACAGGCTCATCAAATAACCCTCTCAATGATGCCAGAAGTCAAAGCCAGTCTTGCCAATGATGATGCCACGAGTTCAACATTCACTCCAAAATCCACTCTAGGACACTGCCACGAGCCAGTTTTCCAGACTCTGAAAGTAATCCTACAAACACTGCCGCGGGTCTGGTAAAACTCCTGCAGATGATGATGCCGCGAGTCCAATACTTACTTCTGCCGACACTGCCACGAGTCCAACAATACTCCCAGGAAAAGATATGGCACATCTGATAATCTAATAATACTTTCGTGCATGATTCTGCTAGTCCAATCACTCCAGCGAACACTGCCACGGGCTCATCAAATACTCCTCTGAATGATGTTGGAAGCCCAAGTCAGTCCTGCCAATGATGATGCTGCGAGTCAAAAATCCATCAAGGACACTGCCGCAAGCCAGTTTTCACAGCATCTGAAAGTACTCCTACAGATGCTGCTGCGGGTCCAACAAAATTCCTGCAGACAATGATGCCGCGAGTCCAATATTTTCCTCTGCCGACACTGCCGCAAGTCCGTCAATATTTCCAGAAAGAAGATACCACATGGCTAATGATATATCTCGAAGGATTCTGTGAGTCCAATCACCCTGACAAATACTGCTGTGAACTCATAGAATACTCCTCTAAATAATTACAGAAGCCCAAGCCAGTCCTGCCAATGATGATGCTGTAAGTCCAGAATCCACTCCAGGACATTGCTGCCAGCCAGTATTCACAGCATCTGAAAGTCCTCCTACAGACACTACCACGGGTCCAACAAAACTGCCGCAAACAATGATGCCGTGAGTCCAATATTTACTTCTGTCAACACTGCCACGAGTCCAACAATACTCCCATAAGAAAACACCACAAGTTTAATAATACTTGCGTGCATGATTCTGTGAGTCCAATCACTCCAACATATACTGCTGCGGGCTCATAGAATACTACTCTGAATGATGCCGGAAGCCCAAGCCAATCCTGCAAACAATGATGTTGCGAGTTCAACATTCACTACTCAGGACACTGTGCACTCTCAGAAGAAAATGCCATGCGACTAACAATACTTCTGTGAATGTGCACGTATGTCAAAAATTCAGTCTTCGACCACTGCCACGACTCATCAAATACTCCTCTCAATGATGCCAGAAGCCCAAGCCATCTCCAATGATGATGCTGCAAACTCAAATGCACTCAAGGACACTGCCTTGAGCCAGTATTCACAGTCTTAGAAAGTACTCCTACAGTCATGTTGCGGGTCCACCAAAACTCCTGCAAACGATGATGATTCGAGTCCAATATTTACTTCTGTCAACACTGTGGCAAGTCCAACAATACTCCCAGAAGACAATGCCGTGAATCTAATAATACTTTCGTGCATGATTCTGCAAGTCCAATCACTCCAACGAACACTGTCACGGGCTCATCAAATACTCCTCTGAATGATGCCGGAAGCCCAAGCCAGTCCTGCCAATGATGATGCTGCGGGTCCAGAATCTACTCTAGGACACTGCCGCAAGCCAGTATTCATAGCATCTGAAAGTATTCCTTCAGACACTGCCGCGGGTCCAACATGACTGCCGCAAACGATGATGCCGTGAGTCCAATATTTACTTCTGCCGACACTCCTGCGAGTCTGTCACCAATACTCCCAGAAGAAGATACCTCGAATCTAATGATACTGTCGTTCATGATTCTGTGAGTCCAATCACCCCGGTGAACACTGTTGCGGGCTCATCAAATACTACTCTGAATGATGCAGGAAGCCCAAGTCAGTCCTGCCAATGATGATGCCACAAGTTCAACATTCACCCCTCAGGACACTGCCACGAGCCAGTATTCACAGACTCTGTAGCAGTTTAGGCACCGTTTCTCCATGCGCAGATGATGTAGTACTTTTGCTGATGTTGCTGTTGGGCCTCATGCCCACCATTTACGGCATCAGACCCATTTTTTCAGCTGTTGGCCCAAGAATCTGAGTGTGGTCCAATTCTGGCACAAAGGGGAGAGCACAGCTCCAGTTCTACAACAAAGCCCAAGAATTTGAGCATGGGCCAATCCTGGCACAATGGGGCGAGCCCAGCTCCAGTTCTACAACAAAACGGGCTTGGCCACGTGAAGTCAATGATTGCGTAGCAGTTTAGGCATTGGCAGAAGACGGGGTACTCTTGCTACTGCTGCTGCACACCCTCATGCCCACAATCAGCGGCCTCAGGCCCAAATCTCCCAGCTGCTGGCCCAAGAATCTGAGCGTGACCCAATTTCAGCAGAAGATGAGGTACTTTTGCTGCTACTGCTTCACAGCCTCGGCCGGCTGTCGCTGGAGGAGGGTGGTGTGTGGATGAGAATTGTGTAGCAGTTTAGGCACCGTTCCTCCATGCACAGATGATGTAGTAATTTTGCTGCTGTTGCTGTTGGGCCTCATGCCCACCATTTACGGCATCAGACCCAATTTTTTCAGCTGTTGGCCCAAGAATCTCAGTGTGGTCCAAATCTGGCACAACGGGGAGTGTACAGCTCCAGTTCTACTTGGCAAACTTGGAAGCCCAATTCTTGTGTTGTTGCGAAGTTTGATACTACTATGTACCTACGAAATGTAAGTGTCTTTTCTGGTTGTATCTTTGAGACAGGTGCAATTTATTGAGAATCTAGAGTAGGTATGATATGTAGATATCTCTTAGGTAGGTTATACCTACAGCTAAGTGCCTGTGTTACATATTCATAATGGCTATTTATAGTAAATACTTGCAAAAAATAGTACAGTCACAACAACAGTCCCTAAGTTGAAGTGAGTGCCACTTCAGACATTATTCTGTGTGATTCTACTACGAGATTACAGGGTGCAGCTGATCTGTCCCTATCAAACTCTGATTGAATTGGGTACCACTAAGGAGAGTAAGTCACTGTCAAACTCCAATTTAGATAAAACTTTGCCGTTGAGTTTGGTTTGTGCATAGGTAGACGTAAAACCAAAGACAGGATCTAAGCAAGCCGCTGTAGCCGTAGCTACTACTAGGTATGTACTCCTAGAGAGGTATCGTACATAGTACCCGGCAGCTGCGCGTCTCAACAGATGGTGGCTCTCCCCCCCGCTCGGACCTCGGGCAACACTCTACCATGTAGCCAATCCAAGCTTCAAGTTCAAGGAAGATGAGAATCTCTTTAATGTCCCACCATATTCGTCATTTTTTACCATCAATTATCCCATGCAGAGACTGTGGCCTACCACCATATATGATGATGTACTCCCAGTCTAGAAGCACACAATACGTATTCCTTCGTGCAGAGTAGTCCTTCATTCTTTTTGCAGATGTTGATATCTTCATTGACGTCATTCACGACCAGTATGAGCTATCTCTAGGGTACGACTAGCAAGGTACTGTACCTACACCTAGCTAGATAGGAATCGTACTTACTAAATCATGTACTTACTCCTACTACTAGAGATACCAAGAAGTAAAGTAAAAGAAGCAACACAAGCGACGAGGGAGTGAACCACACCATCAGAACTCGCTTCTTTTAAGGTTAATTTTAGGTTAATAATAAGGGTTATTTTAAGGGTTAAATTTATACCGTAACTTAGAAGCTCTAACATTTGGGTGACCCTAGGTAGGTCCGTACAAAATCACACATCGAAAAACAGGATTTGAGGTGTCAACTCGCGTCATCCTTTTTTTCAGTCAGCACGCATTTCATTGATTCTCATTTATCTGACCATGAGCAGAACATCATCCCCCCCTTCCGCTACGACAGAAGCCATTGCCGCCGCCCAGATCGTGCCAGCATCTTCGCCTATCAGTAATATCACCGATGCGTCGACAAGGCTATCGAATTCTAAATCGTCTCCTTCGAACAAGCGCTCCGTTGATGGTGCCAGGAAAGTTACCCATCCTATCCTTACCCTATCTCCGAACGATCCGGATGAATCTCCCGATCCTTCCGACGCTCCCAATGATATAGATATTGCAAACGGCCGCCTGTCAACAGCCGGGATGGCCGTATCTCATGTCCATCCCTCTCCTAATGATGGCGCGGTCGCGGCGTCCTCTTGTCTGCCTCCCTCAGGTAGTAAAGACGCTCAAGTCGATGCTGGCGCAATCAACAAAACTATCGAAGGTACGATACACGACGATCTCAATGAGTTTGTTGAGTTCGTTGTTGATGCCATGGACGTTGCGGTGGATGATAGTGCAGCGACGGGGGAGACTGATGTTGACCGCACCAGTCGTGGCGCCATTGATCATGTCGAGGGAGAGAAAACTCCATCAAAATCCAAATCAAAAAAACAGATGGCCCAACAATTGTTCAATTCGAGGAAGATTCGAGCTGATCTCGGTCGTGAATTCATGACGTTTCTACGACCTGATACATTCGACAGTGAACGGTTCAAGAAGAAGAAGAAAGTGAAGAAGGGAGAGGCACCCATAGTCCCCGAATATTCTAGATCTGATATGATGGGATTCGATGCTGCCTTCCAAAGTCAGCTCCTATTCAACTTCGACGAGAAGCGTGGCCGAAAGAAATCGAGCGAGACTCGGGGAAGCCGCTCGAAGAACGACGATCTCGACAGTGAGATGCGGGGCAGTGGGATGGAGACCTGTCAACGAAAGGAATTGTCACGTTACGTGATCGAAGACGTATTGAGGCGCGACATTTCAGATGTGGGCACTCAATTTTTAGTGCTTATTAAGAAGAGCGCCGTTGATGATCTGAATATCGGGATGGTAGCAGAGGAGTTGGCTGAGCAACAACATCTTTCTGGTATAGCGGGGGATACGATACGGATCAGTGGGCAACAATATTGGTGTCTCAAGGGGGAGATCGCCCACTATCCTCTTCTTGGCGAGGTTGATCTTGACATGTCGCGCAAGAGACTTCTGAATCTCATTGAAGATTCATCAGGTGGATTCCGTTTGCAGTTTGATGGTACGGATGACGGCAAATTATTTGTTCCGTGGAACTGGCTTGTTCGCCATCCCACCGATGTCCTGCTCTTTGGTCATCCACTTGAGGGAACACGGAGATTTGATCCGATATTCCGCAAGAAGAGTATTGAGTTCTCCCATCACATCTTTCGTCAGTTCTCAACCGAGTACAGGGGGGATGGACGGGCATCTGCGCAGTTATATGCGGCGTACCAGAAACGTCGAGCGGAGGTATTGGAGAAGGAAATAGAGGTATTGAAATCGGCGAAGAAGGGAGTCCTCTCCACAGCCTCTTTCGACACAGAAGAAGCGAAGCGCTTTTGCAAGGACTTCGACGATATGTGCAGCGCTGCGATCATAGACTCTACTAAGGAATATCAGGATTATTCTCAACCCATCGTTGAATCGGATGAGATGCAGAAATGGATCACGCTGTCCAAGGATGTGTACGAGCCACAGTGGCAGTTTCTATCTGCTTTGAGAAAGATTAAAAAAACAGACAAGCCATCTGTCATATCATTCAAGGAACGACAGGTTTTCTTTACCATCCTTGCACTTCAACGTGTCGCAAACCCACAAAAGCTGTGTTCTTGGGCATTTATTAATACGATGGCATATTATGGTTGGGGGGTCAAAAATGCAGTCATCAATGCCAGTTCGTTCTGGGGTACATCCGTCAGTGCCTCGTATCGTGACGTGGAATTCACCAAGATTGCTGCGAGTCTTGTCGATGGCCATCGCGAGTTGTTATCCGGGGAGATGGCTGTACTTGTAGTTTGGGATAACTTCTGCAAACAGAATAAGCTTCTGGAGCAAAGAGGTGGTAAGTCTGCCCATGGACTCAATGGGACACATGAGGCAAGTCATCGGGTAATAACCTTTGACGACACACGCTTTGATAATCGGCGTCTTCGAAGCACGTACGACGAACATCAGGTGCTGGTCACACCGATTGGAATGCGCAAGTACGAAGACATCGATTTGTCCTCGCCGAGCTTGGCGGAGGAGGCAATATTAAACCACAAAACGATACCTGTTTCGGACCAACCCGATTTTAGCAACCGACGGCGCACCAACCATCACAAACTAATTGGCCTGTGTCGTCAATTGAACGCATTCCGTCGCGCCTTCCATCGTTCGTCCGAACACTTCGAACAGTGCCCAACATCGATGAATAAGACTTCCATACTCGAACTCTCCGAAAGATGTAAATCTTCGAGCATCAAGAAGCTGTTCAAAGCTGCAAAGGTTTGGCAGCGAGAGTGTGTACTTGACTGGAATCCCAGGGCAGACGAGGTAACCGCGAGCCTACTCATGGGGTTCGTTGGAATTGATGAAGGATCGAGAGAAGGAGCTGGCACGGCTCTTGCTGATATCTTACTCAAAGTTGGATTGCTAAGTGAAGAACAGCATGACGGTTTTGTTAGATGGACCAAAACTGAAGGAGCCGACGCACGACGTCTGTACAGCTTTGGAGACGCAAAGACAAATCAAAATGTTGCTGGATTTCTTAGTTTCTTCATTGAACGAGATGTGTCTCTAGAAGAGGAGAGTCTTCAGGCTGAAATTTTTATTGATGTGA
>JALLOZ010002781.1:0-12633 GCA_036939875.1 Thalassiosira pacifica
GAACAGGTTTGAAAGAAAGGTCAAATGGACATAGGGCAGGTAAGTCAGCTACCCTTCCTTTTGGTTTTATCTGGATAGTGGAGCTGGGTGTGATTAGGCCGGCCGTGACCATGATAGGATGAATAACTTCCGCAATTCCATCTCTTGCCCTGTTGTGTATTATCATTTTGGAGATGCGGTGACAGCAGATGTCGATTATTTGTCCGCATTTGCATGTGGGGGCCATTGCAGGGTCCCAGTATCCTAAGTGGAGTTTGTGGCTAACTTTGATGAGAAATAGGTCATTGGGTGTCCTGTGATGTGGTTTGCTTCTACACATGGTAATGATGGGATAGGAGGTTTGGGGTTGTAGGAGCCCCTAAAGTTGAAATCAAAGGGATGGGTCAGCTATGTTGAAGAGGGCTTTGCGGCAACACGTGCTACTTGCATGCTTTAGGCAATCGCGCATGCCGTTCTGTGAGCCGTGTTTATAGACACACTCAAATGGGTCTGGGCGAGTTGATGGTGCTGCAATGGGTGCTATGTGGAACATTAGTTGATGGAATGTGTGGAGGAAAGATGAAGTGGGGTTTGATTGTAAGTGAAATAGAGCTGATAGGGTCGGTTTGAGTGGGGTTGGGTCTTCTCCTTGACCTAGCCGAAAACCGGATTCTGCATAACGAATGGCATTACTCATTGTGAGGACATAGTCAGGGATGGCACAGGTAAATGGGTACATAAGTTCTAATACACCTTGGGCAATGGACATGTAGGTAATACGGAGAGATTGAAGTGGGATGGAGTCGCGATGGGTCATTGTGGAGAGGAAGGAGATGATCATCGTGTCAATTCGACAGGCTAGAGGCCCTTCCCAGTTGTCCCAGGAGGTGAAGGTTTATGGTGTGTAGTTGTACATTACTTCTGAACCAAGTAGGTGAGGTGTTTTGTGGAATGTACATTGAGCAAAGAGTGCAAGATATTGGCATATCCCAATGTGTCCGCGGGCAGAACCCGGACACAAACTCCACGAGCATGTCGAGACGGACGACGGACAGACGGAAGCAGAAAGCGCGGCATGCGTGACATGTGCCAGAAACACATGTTGGATCTTTGGCGAACAGACTTGCCGCCAAGGATCCAAGATGAGACACGTGTGACGTCAAAGGATGCCGCATAAGTTTACATCACCTTAGTCAGATAAGCTAAATAGAAAGTTATCGACAATACAATGAGTGACCTACTAGCTACAACTAGTAGTGGCACTGCTCATTCTTTAGCACATTGTACATCCTACGGAATGTGGTAGGCAACGATGAATCGAACCCAGTGTTTCTGGGTACTATTTCAAATAAAGCAAGCACTGTCCGCCCAAAGATAATCCCAAGGAGAATCCTGCAAAATGTTCTGGTTGTGGTCAACCATTCCAGCGTCACAAGTGACATCATTGTCAGAACCAAAATTGATAAAACAAATGCTCTGATTAAAAAGTTCTTCCATGATGTGGACAGCAACCTGTTGGACAATGAAAAGAAAGTCTTGGCTTGAATGGCAGCGTGTTTCCCGGTCCCAAATCAGGTCCAATTAAAGATGGGGCTAATCAATCAGGGAATTTACAGCTCCGTCAAGGAAATTGATGGAGGTTTCTTACCATTCTGGCTTGAGAGTGTAAACAACCACAACAAAGAGATGCAAAAGATTTGTTGCAAGAAGATTCCTTGAAAATGTATCTACCAACAAAACCGACAATGGGGCACGACTACATTAGTACATTGTTCATCCCGTACTCTGACCCTGATGAGGACAACAAGGATATGGAAGATGAAGTGGCCACACTGTTGGTCGATTGTAACTTGGTCACAGAGATTAATTCACGCGGAGTAATCGAGAGAGAACTGAACATCCTGCTACCTCGAGGAGCGAGTACTGTGAGTCCCCAGCACAAGGCCAGTAGGCTACTGAATAGAACAATTGAGACAGACAAATTGTTCCCAGCGGACTCAACAGATCGCCTCACTGCCACGGACAAGGCACAATACAATGCAAAGACGGACGACAGTGACAGATATTTGACGCTTCTCGCCAATTCACGTCACCATCGATTCCAGTAAACCAAATGACATCAACTCACCTGGGGGTGGAACTAAACTGTGACTATGGTATGGTCCTGATAAAAGTATTGATTTGCATCTAAAATCTGCAAATCACATACCCCCTGTTGGATATCATCCTTCACGCAAATAATGTAAAGTCGTGTTTCTAACAAATCAAACACCACCCTGACGTGATGGCTGCGTTCAGTTATATTATCGCTGAAACTTTATATCTGTCATGTGGATTGACATTTGGCTCGGATTTCAGCCCACAGTCTTGGGAAGTTTGTAGATGGATAGTTGAACAACTAGCAACAANAGCTCCAATGGAGTAAGAAGCTTGGAGAAGAGGCAAATTTTGTAAAGGCTCATGTAACTGCATCCCACAAGGGTGTACTGGACAATAATGGCGTCCCAGTGAACAGCCCTCACAATATATTCATCGACGATGATATTTATGCCGAAGTGTACGATGTGGAGAGCATAGAACGAACTTGTGCTACAGGAATCAAAGCAATCTTTATTATTCTTGGCTAATCCAACTTGAAGGAAAGGCAAGATCCCATCTCGTGGGAAAAGCTTTTTGAGATGATCATCCACTTCAAAAACAAAATCCTGGGTAATTATATCAACACCAGGACAATGACTATCCAGGTGCCAAAAGAGTACATCAACAAAGTGGTCAAGCTGATGGAAGATAGGTGGAAGTCAAACCGATGCTCTTTTGAAGTGAAGGAGGCTGAGATGTTGGCTGGACGGCTTGGAACCATCACCAATACCTTGATTTGGCTGACACACCTCATGTCGCATGTTTATACATCGATCATGGCAGAACTCAGCACGAATAAGAGTATCCTCGTATGTATCAGTAAAAGCTTCTGCAATCAGCTCAAGATTGCAAAAAACATACCATTGGATGACATTGGCGAGATGGAATAATCTTTTGCTGTTTCAGAAACGACAAGGAAGGTCCACAAATTTTGAAAGCCTCATATCATCGTGAATGCCTTACGAGCGGAGCTCAACATGATCCACAAAGCTCTTGCGTCTCCCAATATCCAAAAACATACCCCGACTGCACATCTGATCCCTGGAGTGGCGGGCAATGTTTGCTACAGAGACTCCTTCCTTGATTTGGCGGGAGGATGGCCTACGGACACAAGCTTTTGGTGGTGGCATGGTTGACCAAAAGACATCCGCAGCAGAAGTCTACGGTTCATTAAGGATGGGAAGTCGGGTAAACTGATAGATATCAACACTCTCGAGTATGCAATAGCTATTATTAATTATGCCGTAAGCTATTATTTTTGGGTTGCCGAAAGGAATTTCCAGGAAAAGCAAATTCCATACCCAAAAGTACTGATCATGGCCGACAACGTTGCATCAGAATACTGGACAAAAAAGGGGCGCAAAAGATCGATGACGGGTCGCAGACTTGGTCGGGTGCAGTGTGCAATGATGATAAACAACCCAGTCGGGTTGTCTACGGATCATGTCAATGCACACACTAACATCATTGCGGATATAATTTTCCCATTGGAAATTAGAATGTGATGTCTCACCTGGTTTTGCTACACTCTCACAGGAATATCCACAGCTGAAAAGCTGTCGGCGTTTTCACCCAAGCAAAGAGCTGCTTTCTTTAATATTGGATGTCTTGTTGTTGGACAGGCACGTAAATCCGCTCAAAATAGTGGAGGTACTACGAGAGCATCCAGGCAGAGTAACTTCCTAAGTTTCTGCCAGGAAAGACACCTCGAAGAGCCAACAGCAAGTCACATCCCAACCGAACAGAGCAATTTTTTACTTGCTTGTTATGTGATCTCCCTAATCCAGGGAGATAATATTTTGGGGATGAATCTCCAATCGACAACGATTGGTCATTACGTGACAGCAGCCGCATTGTTGTACACGGATCGGGATCTGCCAAATCCTTATACCGATAAAAAAATCAAGACAAACTATCCCAAGATTCTACTTGACGCACTCAAGAAATACGAGAAGGTGCCAGATCGTCGAGAAGTGGTAACAGATTCTATGTTCGAATACATAGCTCGACAAGCATCAATTAGCGGACCAGATTCCTTGATTAGTAGTTTCAACGATTTTGGAATCTGGAGTCGATATTCTGGCCCACGACGAGGCGAATGGTGCCAAACAACGAAGACAAAGTACGAAAGAGTTGAGGAAGGCACAGTGGATGAAGCACAAGCCATAACTGGGAATGACGTTTCGTACTACGACGGAATGGGGAAAGTTATAAACCCAGACCGAGAAACTTTCGTCCGCGTGGCGTACGCTCAAGTAATCTGGCGCTTCCAGAAAAATAGAAACAATGGCGAAGCCATTAAGTATTACAAGGACACCGAGAATAGACAATGGTGCCCATGTCGGGCCCTTTGGAATATAACTCAGAGAGCCAAGAGGCTAAAGATCCCATCTCACGAGCCATTGGCAAAATATAGAGATAAAAAGGGCAAGATCTTCTACATCACGGACAAAGATGTGAAGAAAATCCTCCAAGATGCAGCACGAATAGTGCTGAACATCTCGGACGAGAAGATTCTCTCGAAATGGACAACTCATTCACTCAGAGTCACCGCAGCGAATGAGTTGCATCGTTTAGGTTTTAGCGATGCTTTCATTAAGCACCGACTACGATGGAAATCGGATGCTTTCCTCATGTATTTGAGACACACAATACATGTGGCTCGAAAACATACCACGGCTATGCGTCTCTCAGCAGACAACCTAACGTTGAGAAAGTCTAACCTCGAGAAGGTAAATAAGGTTGCAGAAGGCTTGACAAAGTATCGAACACCGTCTAGTGACGATATCCTCTGGGAAATGACAGCTTTTACAACAGCAGCTGCAACTGCATAAAAATGTCCTTTCTCTTTCTTTTGATGGTCGAATGATACATCTCAAAGATCAACTTGAATGACGACTATGGGATACTCGCTTTGAGCTATCCTATACCTGAAAAAGTTGATCGACGAATGAGTACTCGATCCACTTAAGGCACAAGATAAAAACACGAAGACAATCTACATTCAACACACCTTTTTTCCATGTTCTAATCATGGCGTGTATGACCCGAATCGATACAGATGCACGAATGCACTGTCACTATCAACTCTCGTCAGTTTAGTTCCTCTCATTTTCAATGACACGTCACAAGTCACATGGAATGGGGGACAGAGACGAGTTTTGGGGTATGGTTTAGTTCGTACCAACCTAAACCAACCTAGTAGTGACATAGTTGCATTACGGATATTCATATTATCAATGCTATTAATAATATTAATAATCCTAGCATCTCTCCGTTTCAGGTACCCACACATGATCCATGATCTAGATCTAGGCGTGACGGGGTTTTCCGCATGATGCAAAGCAGCAGAGGAAAATGTTCGGTAGACTTGATCGCTGTATCATTCAGCGATCTTGTCTGTACCATCTGCTCGGAATCCCAATCACGCAGCGCACTGCTTTGGTTGATTCCTGTTTGGTCTCAATCTTGAGGTTTTCTCAAGTTTTACGGGGTCAATTCGTTGGCCTCAATTCTCATTGTTTCTCTTTATCTCTCGAACGAAGAGCTAAAAGAGATTCTCCCTCGAATTTACTTCGAATTTTTGATTTCGACGAAGAATGGACTCAACTTCAGGTAAGATTGGAGGGACCAACGATTTGATCCCATGGCTTCACCTTCGTTGCGAGTGTGTTCAGTCGATTATGTCATCAATGCAGTGTTTACACTGGATGTCTCTTTGATCGAATAAACGAGCGATGAGCGATGAACGCTTCAAAATGTTGACCCGACTTGGCCAACAAATCAATTGACGAGCTAGCCACGGTTCTGGCGGCTCTGAACAGATCTTCGATTCGCACGATCGAACTGTCACGAACGTACTCGGTCTGACACGACCATGCGATGACTGCGAATGAACTGGACGAAGATCTTCGAAAAACAGACACTCTCAGAGGAACTCTTGGTCATACAGAGTTCCTCTTCGAGTATTCGGCTGACAGCTTCGTAACGAAACTGAAGCCAGGGATCACGAACTTTTCTCGTTTGAAATGTTCCCTCACCACGAATTGGTAAACGAAAACTAACACAGATGGTTAATCTCACGACTCACACTTCACCAGCAAACGATACCCAGGAAGGGATCACCGTGGCCTCGGCAGGGAACGGTGGTCTAATAACAATGCAAAGGGCAGCAGCGCCAGGCTTTATGGCTCGCACGATGCGCCCTTGGGCAAACCTCTCGGAGGCAAAACGAGGCCAGGCAATTATGAAAAAGAAAATGTGTGCTGCCATCGGCTGGTTGCGAGCACCAAACAAGCTGGCAGCGTTATATATCCCGCGAAGCGTGGTAGGCGACGACGAAACGAACCCAATGTTCTTGGGTACTATTTCGAACAAGGCTAGCACCGTACGCCCAAAAACGATACCACGAAGAATTCTGCGCAATGTATTGGTCGCGGTGAACCAATCCAGCGTCCCAAGCGACATCATCGTGGGACCAGTGATTGATAAAACCAACGCACTGATCAAACAGTTCTTTCACGATGATACGGACACCCTGCTCGATGACGAAAAGAAAGTCCTGGCCCGAATGGCAGTAGCCTTCCCAATCCCGAACCAGACTCAGCTGCAGACGGGACCAATTGACCAGGGAGTCTATAGCTCAGTCGAAGAAATCGACGGAGACTTTCTCCCCTTCTGGCTCGAAAACGTTGGCAATCACAACGCAGAGATGCAGAAGATTTTCCTACAGGAAGATTCTCTCAAAACCTACTTGCCAACGAAACCACCAGTGGGGCATGAGTATATCAGCACCCCGTTCATTGCTTACTCTGACCCAGATGATGAGGACGAAGAAATGGAAGACGAAGTCACCACGTTATCTGCTGATTGCAACATGGTGACGGAAGCTGATACTTTCGATACATTACAACGCGAATTGAATATCCTATCCCCACGAGGTGCAACGACTGTGAGTCCCAACCGTAGAGGAAGCAGGCTGCTTGGAGGAACGATTGATACTGACGAATTGTTCCAAGCAGAGGCATCAGATCGCCTCACTGCCACGGATAAGGCGCAGTACAACGCACGAATCCAGGCCTACGGAGCTCATTACGATAGTGGCACGAAAAAGGTTACCCTCCCAGAACTTTCTCAATTCGTGGCCTTGGCCCGTGACCAAACAAGCAAAACAACCCAGAGAGAGGACGCAATTCGATCCATGATGAGTATCGAAGAAGCTCTGTGCGAGCAGGATCATTACCTGGCCCGGGCAATCGACATGCCAAAACTTGACAAAGTTTCTGGGGCTTTCGTTGCCCAAGGCCAGTTCTCTATCGAATCTATAAAATCTCTTGCCATCAGCTCGAGTGTGGGCGTTGTAGTCCCAATGTTCATGCCCGATTCGATTAAAACTGCCGAGGCAAAAGCGAGATCAGCCGATAAAAGCGAAGCGGAAAATGTGCTAGGCGAGCACGAATCCAGGAAGTCGAAGCTCTCGACCACATTCACATCGACTCAGGAATTGAGCGATGCATCGTCCCTACTGAGCACAATGGGAAATCTGATGGTACTGTTCATGTTCTATTTTCGGTTTCAATTGACAAGTCTTGCCACGTCGCCGAGCGTGGTATTTTACATTGCAGAATTAGCAAATATGATTACGGGAAAAGAGGCACGACAATGGTTCAAGAGTAACGAGGAACACACCCCGCAACTCTTGCACTATGTCTTAGCCCAGATTATTGCCATCTCCACATCCTTCGCGAAAGCCTCGCGTGATGTTATGGTAACGAATTATATCACGCAAAACCAACTCGACCAAATCCCGACCAGACATTTTGCGCTTGCTCACTCAATTTTCGAGGACGCAAAATCAACCCTGCACAAGGTCTTCCTGAACAGCGTTCCGATTCCTCCATTATGCAAAGCAGCAGAGGAAAATGCATATTACTGTGGCGAACTACTAGATAGCCCAAGCGCTTGATAGTAACACCCGCAGTTTTGAAAATCTCGATTCTTTCTAAACACAGTACTTGGGCGGGGAATGTTTTGCATATTCTCAGAGGCTTTCTTACTTCTTTCTTCCCGCAGATACCAAGAATCAGATACACACTAAAATAGATAGAGGTAGATAACGACCAGTCACACAACACACACAAGAGATGGGACGCGTATCAGATCCCTAAGGTACCTACCGTAATGCTAAGACGCCAGTTTCCTCTATTTTATCTCTAGTGTGATCAGATACGTACCTTGTTGCTCAGCCTGATTTTGCGTGAGGTACAATCTACATTTATCTCTGTACTAAGTCTCGAAAATTCTACATGAGGGCAATAGACAATTATACTAAACTCGTTTCGAGTATTTATTCCGTCTCAGTCATTTATATTCGATAAGGTAGATCGTGGATTGACCTTGCTCCAAGAAAGCACTCTTCATTTTATTGCAAGAGGCACACATAGACTTTCCACGGTTATAATACATCTATCTGGGGTCACATGCCTTTTTATCGTTCACGCACATCATCTCTACCGACCATCGTCAGGATTTGTCGAAAACACAGGTACAATAGGATATTAATATTATGATTGACCAGGGCTTGGCCCCCTTGCCCTTGCTTGTGCTTGGGTCGGCTTAGGTGTTGTACAATAATACCATAAATCAATCTCAGGATAATAATAATACCGTATCGCATCTCACATCAAACATTATTGTCATTTAGAAAAAGGAAGGAAGGGAACAAGGTCAGAGTTCAGGTATAGTATTCAGGTTCAGGTGATCACTTCTTGTGAACGCATAGCGAGCATCATACTACGATGGCGGAGTCGAACTATTGGGCCACGATGCAACGCATTGAGAATAACGATCCTCTCCTGACGGACCTTTGGGTGAGTGATCGATCCGATCCCGACCACCAGTCCACTGAAGAAGAAGGCGTATTTTCGTTATCATCGATGCAGGGCGGTAAAGCCGACGACGTTCTCTCCCTCCTGGCCAGGCTCGGCGAAAGTATAGGTAGAAATACTCATTTGAAGGGATTTTTCTACGACGGCAACAACGACAACGAAATGCCAGCGAATACAAATACCTCACTAATAATGCCTCCGGCAGAGTTCTTCGACGGGCTCAAACGCAACGCGGGCCTCAGCTCGCTGACGCTCAAGAGCTGCGACACCTCCCGCGGAATCGGGCGCCGAATCGTGGATGCATTCAGCGACAACGAGGAAATCACATGCCTCACGATCTCGGACTGCGAATCGCTCCTCAAAAATGATGTGCTGGCATCCACCCTCTCGAGACTCAAAGGTTTGCATTTCATCTCGTTTTCGGGGAGCTACATTGGCGACGAAAAAATCGAAGGGGTCGTGTCGGCGATAATGGAGGGCGGGTGTCGATTGAGGCACCTTGAGCTGGCGGCGACTGGCATTGGAAACATTGGATGTCAGGCGCTTGCTCCTCTGCTGAGAGATCCTGATTGTAATTTGGAAGTACTATTCATCGGCAAGAACGATATCGGCGACGCCGGCGCCATCATCCTCGCGGATGCCCTGGCCGAGAATAGTACGGTGGAGGAACTCAACCTCGAGTCCAGTCAAGGTATCAGTGATAAGGGATGGGATGCTTTTTCTAGAGTGATTTGTGACACCTCAAGCATAGATGACACATACTACTCGAACCATACGCTCGAAATAGTAGACGGCGGGGTTGACACCCCAGATGATTTATTGAGTTTGTGCGACCTGAATGGCAGCAGCCTAGACAATGGTCAAGTGGCAATCAAGAAGATATTGCTTAACCACAGGCACTTCGATATGGAGCCGTTCTTAGGATCTGATTTGAAAATGCTGCCTCTCATTGTCGATTGGTTTGATAGAGCGAGCTCTTTTGCGGAAGAGGTTGAGGTAAATGTTGATGCAAGGAAGTTATCTTCCATGTTTCAATTTGTGCAAGTGTTACCGATGATGTGTGTTCCAGGTCTTGTGGGGTCTGGGTCCAAATGAAAGCACGGCGATTGAAACTGTGCCGATATATTGGTATGAAATGATGATAGCCGTATTCCATTTTCATGATCCTCCTGAAACCGTGCACAACCAGTGCCAACAACATTAAACAAGACACTCAGTTGCATACAAGAACATTTGATGTGTGATCATTACTTTGGGCTATGATGCATGGCTGGGTTCACAAGATGTAAGCATAATTTTATCACTGCCAATAATTTTCTTTAAGAGGGAGCTATATAAAACAACTTTGAAAGTTGGATGACCTTGAGAATCCTTTTGTTGAATGCAACAGACAATGTTAGAGTGTCAGTACTATCTACATTTTCTAAACAGCTGGCCCTACTCAAGCAAAGTTTGGTATTTCTACCTTCGATTACATTTTAGTTTTATGAATGTGCATATGCTTCAGACACAGAAGTGATTAACCAGAGGATTAGAATAGTCTCTACCAAGTCCTTTTCTCAACACAAGCCTTTTTCGTTCTCCACAATATTTCATCCCTCAAACTAGTGTAGATTATTTGTTCTTCCCGGCCCTTTCCTGATCCTGCGGATATCAAATCATCAATATTGTCTCCCTCCTTTTCCTCATCTGTATTTTCCCTTGTTACCCAGTGCTGTGTCCAATTCTTGCTAGTGTTGTGGTGGACCTATGTCGTTCAGAGCTCCAGCCATTGGGTCTCATTCTGGATACTGAATGGCATGCACCATGCCCTAACTTCCATACATTGAGTGCTTTGCGGCCTCAGACCCAATGGCTTATGCCATGCCTCGACTACTGAACATTTTCCATTGAGGGCTTAGCAGCCTTGGACCAAGCAATGACGTGCGCCATACCTGGACTGCTGATCATTTTGTCAATTGAGGACTTAGCAGCCTCAGGCCCAATTTTGGCATAACCATGGTCTGGTAATTTGGAACGGCCAAATGAAGGACCAAAACATCATCTTTGTATTGCCATTTCCACATCCATTGTGCACATCTCGGAACTTGTTTGACGTATAAATGATGAGCCAAATACATGATCAAAGTGTATTGATCATAAGTATGGTCTGCATTGGCCCATCTACTCGTTCTACTATTATTGGGAGCACCAACAGGCGTAATTATCCCTGAGCACCATGGTTTCTTGATTTCAAAATCAAATAATGCCGAAGAATGTTTATCCTTTGCGGTCAATATCGGGTAAATAACTAAATTCAGTCAGTTTTCAACGTACCGTCCTTATCGGTGAAAAGTTACGTAGGAACTTGTAACGTATATACATCTCATGATGTGGCATGGAAACGTACATACATTTCTAGGCAAAACATACTACATACATGTTCAGAAACTGTACACTGGCTTGTATAGTATCCAGTATTGGTACCATTTTGTCAATGACATGTCAGAACCACCAGGTGTACACCTGTCACATTCTGCCATGGCTGCATCACCATCAGAGCCAAGGTTCAGACATGCCATGTGACCAGTTGATAGAGTTGTTGAACCAACTAGACATCACACGGGAATCAAACCCTTGGCCCATGAAGATACCAGTCATACAGTAACCAGGACGAACCAGCTAAGCTAAGCTTGTGTTGCCACTACCAGATTTTTTTGATATGTAAAGTCATGTTTTGAACAGAGGGTGTACATAGTTCCTCTCTAGAAGGACCTTGTGGGAGCATTAGGACTCAAGTCTGTCGTACTTTAGCTAACAAGCCGGTTCGTGATGGGTGGATCTTGTCTACGTAGGAACAGTAGACATTTCTACAACAAAGGGTCTGAACCTGCTTAGCGCTATGTAAATTTACACCAACATACACCATCTATTAGCTTTTTACTTAAACACATGCACACTTTTGAAACCAGCTTCAAAAGGTACGTAGATCTACGAAGGAATAGGTACATAGTACTTTTTCACCAATAATGATGGTACCAATAGAAGTACTTAGAGATAAGCTTAGAGATAAGTAAATTGACTAGATTTTATGGTATTTAAAATACAATTTGTGCAAGGATTTTGAAAATACCAAATTTTAGTACGGTTACATAATTAGATTAGGGCAAACTTCACCCCTACCCAAACTTCAACTCCCCCCTCCAAATCTAACTGAATTAACTGAATCAATATATGACTCAGTAGTGGCCAATAAAATACGCCTAGCATGGCAATGGTGACATACCCATACAGAAGGGTTGCATACGCAATACTATTGACAATAGGTTCTTACCCTACGGCCGCAAGATAAGGTACATTTGTACTGTTGATATTGGCTTGCAGCCGTGCAATACCAGCGCCGATTTCTGTACTCCGCTACATAGTGGCACCATTTGGTCCCCCTCCTCAGAAATAGTCAACCATTTGTTGTTGATTGGTTGCCATGCAAGTTTACAGCGGAAGATGAGCAGTTTTGGCGCCTGCCCTTTTTGATTTCCAAACACAAAGAAGCAGATAACAAGGAAGGCGTTCACCTCACAAACGGCCAAGACAAAAGAAAACACCCTTATCTCCCACCTCATTGTCAACCAAGTGTCTTCAATAGATG
>JALLOZ010002855.1:0-12962 GCA_036939875.1 Thalassiosira pacifica
CCAGATCCGGAGGACCAGCTTCCGAGGCACGAGCCTCTGAAGTCGTTGCATGAGCCTCTGGAGCTGAATCTCAGCAGATACTTCAGCTGATGCTCCAGCTGATGCTGATGTCTCAGCTGATACTTCAGTTGATGCTGATGCCTCAGCTGATGTGAGTCAGCACCAGGCCTCATCTCATGCTGATGCCTCAGCTGATGTGTCAGCACCAGGCCTCATCTCATGCTGATGCCTCATCTCATGCTGATGCCTCAGCAGATGCTGATGCATCAGCAGATACCAAATGCTGATACCTCAGCACACATCAGCAGATGCTGAATCGTCACGAGATGCTGATACCTCAGCAGATGCTAATACCTCAGCAGATGCTGATGCCTCAACAGATGCTGATACATCAGCAAATAACGAAGGTATTATATTCCACTTTATCATGTTCACGTTTTGGTACTGTTACGACCTGGTGCAATCTGTCTTTACACAGAATACCCTACCGACCCTACGAGTAGTATGTGATGTAGAGTAGTAGCTTGCATGGCAGTAAACTCAGTATCGATCTACCTACTTACTACTCTGCGTTCTCATCAGTAAGACGGTATCTAAATAAACTTGTTGGGCCTGTGATCGGGTTGTGGATAGATAGACATCGTATCTCTCGCTTAGATTTGACTACAAACAAAAATGACTTGTCTCACCTCTCGGTATGACTGCCGTATGACGTCAAAAAATCAACAATAAAAGGTTCTTCTAGAGAGATTCTAGATTACGCATCGTCCGTCCTAGGCTTCCAATCGTAGCAAGATACTCTATGCAGCTATCCCCTGGTATGTATGATGCGTATGATTTGCAAAAGCCAGATAAAAGTATAAGCTAGGAATAGTATTAGATATGCTTGACATGATATCATTATTTTGATTTGTAGGCCAGTGCCTGGAATGTGCGTGCGCTAGCTAGGCTGCGCGCTGGAAGGCTGCATGCATGATATTCTGTACTCCTAGAGCGAGGGTAGTATTTTTGTGGGAAATAACTGGCAATAAGGTATATACCGTTTTTATTCTAGGTACATACCGTTACGACCTGATGACGGCTGGTGCTGGATTGGTGAATGACCCCGCCCGCCCATGAATGTCGACCTCTATTATCCCGATCTAGGCCTGTCTTGATGTGACACAAAGCGTCTCCCCCAAACGCTTGGCTGGTCGAGCCTCAAGTCTCAACGTGCCGAATTTGTGTCTGATTTGGGATAGAACTGGATAGAACGGGTACACTTTGGATAAAATGAGATTAAAATGAGTTCCTAAAGTCAGTGCAATTACTATTTGTTTGACTAGTATGACTCATTCCTACCAATAACGACTGCTAAATGTATTTGGCAAAAAACGTTCGCTCCGCCCGCCGAGACATACACGGCTTTGGGCGTCCACTACATAGTGTGTCCAAAAGCTTACACACTAGGAGCATAGGCTTGAAGTACCCAAGTATTAGATGTACATTAGTGCCATTTTGTTGGAAGGTACATAAGGTAGTTAGCAGTAGCTTGTCTCACGTTCTTTCTCTACATCACATATGGCAATCCTCGATTTCATAGATGTAATCTCACTTTTCTCTCTCGCCATTTTGATCTCTTCTACTATGTTGAATCTTACTATCTCGCTCGCCCACTCGCGCGCCGACGAATCTGAAATCCATCTACTCATAATAACTACTTTCATACTACTTCCAACTTCTCCAACACAAAACAATGGCGCCTTATCAAGAAGAATCGAGCCCTGACCATACTGCTCTTGGCAAAGACTCAGCTCGTAATTACTCCCCAGGATTGTCCTTCCAATCGAACCAGGATGACCCAGCCGAGACCGACGAGTGTTTTAAACCCGATGATGCATTCCTCTATTACTCAAGCGACGATACTCGAATCAAGACTCTTAAGACTCTCAATATGGAAGAAACCCCTGCAACTCCGGCCGTTCAGCGGAAGACGAGAATTTCTTTTGAGCTACACTCATCGTTGATTATGGTAGACATGCTGTTGGAAGACAATGACTTCAACGGTATCGACGTTGAGCTTGAACAGGGCGCGGATCCAGAGCTTCTGATGGAAAAGATTTGTAGTGCGATTTTTTCCAAATACATGGACGACGGTGATGCTTTGTTATAAAGAGCATGTTCAATATGATATAGGTACATACTAGATACGCAGCTATTCGCTGTTAAATGTAAGCTGAACCCAATAGAATTATTACCTCAAGAAGTCTATTGAACCAGGGTTATATGAAGATACGCTTTTAATGTAACCAACTTGGGGTGGACTGTTCATTCGAGAGCCACGACTAGTTACTCACCGCACGAAGAACAAACAAAGTTATTACCAAGGTTGCTCAAATCTTCTCCATGTATTCTGAGTTTATGAAAAATTGTACATCAACCTGCATCAACTATGTTTGAGAAAAAATCTCTGGAAGAAGTTCAATAGCATATGTTCGTCCAAATTCAACCTGGCCATTGTTAACCAGAGTTTATCTCACGCTGCAATTGGTATCGCACTGGAAGCACTCTGGAAGACGCAACCCAAGGCTCAGAAGTGACAATATCTATGTAGATAGCTATGCATGTATTGTCACCTAACTCTGTCTCACATGACATGCTCATACCACGCTCGTGTTTACCGCCGCGATACCTTTATCTGTGGCCACTGCATTAGATTGCCCATGCACTTCTCTGGCCAATAGGTACAGCATTATTTGCGGACCTCGCACTGGACTCAAGACCGAGACAGTAGAAGGCTTGTAATTTTGTTATCAGCATGGGTCTTGTGCCCATATGTTTTACAGTGCATCTTCCCTGAAAATATTGCGATCACTGAAGTTGCTGTGCTATGCACAGAAAAGGAAGCGTGCCGAAGAAGAACCAATAGAAAACGCCGTTTCTTTTTCAACCAGATATTGCTAGCTCCTTGACTGCTCTAACACTACTTAACGGGCTGTTCTTCATTCGAATTATGGGATAGAAGATATAATGTAATGATACCAAGGTGACTTGCGATGTCGTTTGTCAAGAAGTAATTCCGTTGTCATCAAACACCTTTATTCGTTATTTGATAAATGGTGTTGTATCGATTCTAAACGCAAAGGAAGGCCATCCAATATACAGGAGGATCACCGATATGACTATATGTTTTCGTCCATACACATCTACTTACGCTTACACATGAAACTGAGTACTTGAAGCAATCTACAATTGAACGCAACAAATGCATCTAATAGTTTTTCAGTACAAAGTGAAGACCCCAAGACTTCAGCTCCATCGGCACAGCTATGAAATTCACCAGGGTTTGTCTAATTCCAATTCCATCGGAGAAGAGAAAGATAACTTCGTTCATTAATAATTAGATTGTTAAAAATGAACGTTCCCATATTGACATTGAGGGCTATTTCCCCATGCCAGCCTTATACCATAATTCCAAATCCATGGATGCCTAAAACGACGAAGCCGCCCAATCCGTGGCCTACGCCACCGAGGCACTAGAACCCGCATCAGAGCCGAGGCATCTCCAAAAGGTCGAAGCTGCGTACAGTAGAACAGTCCAGCTTTATGGATCTAGAGAGGGAGTGCTACCATGATAAGATGCAGTAGTGCTTAATCAACGCCACGCCCGCCTTCATCTCTTTGCCGCGTTGATAAAACCTGCTAAAAGAAATCACCCAGATCGTAATAGATCCATCAAAACCAGGATGCCACAAGCAGCCACAAGATCCAAAACCAGAGTTGATATTCTTGACTGCCAAACTTTGGCAAAACCTCTATCTTCGCTCACTTTGTAACAATTGCTATACTCTGCGAAGATCACAAAACCAAATACTGCTCTCCATTAGTCTTGGACTCACCATAACTTGCTCCTGACTTGCTCTCGAGACTTCATGCGTAACGATCTGTACCAATGTTCTCAGTTAGATTAGCTGGTATTGGTCTTGTACAGCTGCCACAAGGTCCAAGACCAGAGTTGAGATTAGAGACTGACGGACTTTGACGAAACCTTTAAGGTACCTTGACTCATTTTGCCAGATTTACTATGTTCTTCGAAGATCAAGACCAAATACTACTCTCCGTGAGTCTTGGACTCATCATACCTTGGTCTTGAAACTTCATGTGCCAATTTGTACCAATGCTCTCAGTCAGATCAGATGATATTTGTCTTGAGGCTATTAGTGAAGGCTATTTTTGCCATTGTGCGTGATTGTGCTACGCTTTGCGAAGATCAAGATCAAACATGACACTCTACCATAGCCTAGGAATCGCCACATGTTGGTCTTGAGACAGCCTTATAGAGTACCACTTCTCTCTAGCTAGAGACGCAATGATAATAAATACAAACATGAGCAAATTATTGTATACAATCTCATGTATGATCTCATAAAACCTTTGATCAGAAATCTACAACTAACAAGGACCTCAGCACGTTGTTTCAAATATCATTCATTGATAGATTGTACTTTACAAAATGAATCTCAAGACAGCTACAATAAGTATGGCCTTCTTTGGTCGGTTTGCCATCGGGCAAACGCCAACAGCTATCCGCGGAGGCAAAACAGCGGTTGAAGAGCCCCTCATCAAGGTTGATCCCGGCTTCAATGATCACGATGGATACAAGCCTTTAGACGAAGTAGCGAAGCCGTACCCCAAGTCAGGAGGAGATGAACCCGGCAGTTATGAAGAATATCAGTGGCCCATGCAAGAAGACATCAGGGCCGAAGTTTCTTACGTCAAGGCTGACGAAGACGAACATGGTCGCAAAATGACTGGTGCAAATTGCGGCATCTTCACTGGAGACAATGGTGGTTCTTACTTCCATCCTGTGGCTGGCAGTTGCTACAATCTGGGCGGCAATTGGTGGAACGACAAGATCACCTTCATACGGGCATCAGGAGGTACCTGTGTTGATATCTGGCAACATCACGAAGGCGGTCGCCACAAGCGTCACTGTGGAAGTGACTGGCTCGAGCTTGGGGGAGACATGTCAAGACAAGCATCACGTGTTTGCTGCGTGACCACGACGTCTGAGGCTAAGCAGACGCCCGTCACATCATGTACTGGAAATGGAGGAACTTGTGGTTGTGGTAAGACCACTGACGGTCATGTTATTTCTATGAACCGATACTGGGGAGACAACAATGACGAGAAGGTTTGGGGATGCGGTGGTGCCTTTCAACTTACAGGTGCATCCTGGAATTCCCAGTGGGGTGGTACCCTCTCACAAGCAAGCTCTGAATCCAAGATCTCGCATGATTTTGGACTCGGATTCTCACAATCGGCTTCCTTTGATGGCTGGGAAGGCTGTTGCAGGATCTGTGGTGCAAATTTGCAGATGGCTGGTAAGATTTCTGATGGCTGGTACTGCGAAAAAGATTTCTTCTCCACTGGAATCTGGTTGAAGGGAAAGAACAAGTAGGGTTTCCGTAGAATGGTAAATTAGTACTTGTTCTTATGTATCCATCTTGAAAGATCCTGGTGTTTTCTGAACAGAGCTACACTGGCTCTTCCTTGGTCAGTCCTCTGAATCAAGTTTGATAATGTTGAGCAGTTGCTCCCTCAATTATCCTCCCTTCTTCACCATCCAATCCATCCATGGTTGAACCCAAAGTTGCTTCTGTATGCATGGTCAAGAGATGTTTGGCACCTCTCAACTCTCAACTCATCGTATGGTACACACAGCATAGATCAGAGAGCTTTCCTTTGAATCCTCTATGACGAAGAATGCTCAGACGACAACATTGGGCTTGCTTTGTCGTCTCCGTGGAAACCGCCGAGCCACTTCTGTCAAAACCGTCGAGCCATTTTGCTCTCATCTTGCTTGATCTTGATCCGTGAAAGGGTTTCCAATCATATCTATTCGCTAGTCGTGGACACCCGCCGAAGGCCCCTTGTAGGAGAAGATTTTATCTCAGATAGGTATTGTCCACTCATTTGGCCATCATAGACTGATTTACAAGACGCATTCATCATCAGCCTGACTGGATTTGATAAGATGATCTTGATCGCAGGCTTCGCCAACACCTGTCTAATTGCAACACATCCTCACACAATCTGTGACTTGGTCATTCGGCAATTTTGCTAGCGGATAGTTCCACCTTCACTATGTCATTGGCTAAGAATCCGAATAAATTTTGAGCCCAATTGAACTTCATTTGCGAATTCCATCATCACCCAAAATATCGAGACAGACTTCATCAAAGACTGCATTATCTACTCATCCAATGACAACATTTCCACAATATTTGGCATGTTGAAAGTTTGATGTTTGAAACTGTCTCAACAATTCCCTTTTAGGCCTGAGCGCATTTGCAGTCTGTTGGAAAGATACTACATCTCTATCAAAAGATTTGTCTCATGTATTGGCAGCAGTGAGACACATTATGTCAGAATTCTACAACTACTATGGTCCCGGGGCTACATCTCATAGTTTTCCTCTTATGAGTATGATCAGTATTGAAATTGACAATCTTCCTCACTTCATCTCACAAACTACCATTTGTCAGGATGAGCAGCCTTCTTGGTTATCTACATTTGCTCTCATTCATGACGGGCAGGATCAGCAGCCGCCATAAAACTTGTAATACTCTGTACGACCAATGCAATGATGTCATCTGATGATATCGCTCGCTATCGCAACTTGCTGGAGAGTTGCTGTTGTGGTCATGAATAGAGGAACATGGCCATGCCATCATTGGATGCAGTTGAGCCTCAATCCTTACTCCTACAATCAATTCAATAAAAAATATCCCACCATCCATCCGGCACTCAGCTGGAAATGTCCCAGACATGCCCTGGGCATGGCACGGAATGTCTTGTATCCTGGTAATTTAGCCATGAATGGTATGGTGTCTGGGACATCTGTTACCATATGTTCTCTGAGTGATGCATCAACCGTGTCCTTTTAGGTGTCAGTCATGTCCTGCCGTGGTGGACGCAGTGGGGGGTGGGATGAGAGCAAATGATCTGCCTGATAATGAGATAGAAGTCTAAGATGAAGCATTATTAGACTATAGTATGGGATATAACAGTGATAAGAGTGTATTTTTCTGTCTCAAAATAGTTTGCATAATAGTTTAGAACAATACATAGTGTTCTGTTAGATGATAGTAGTACTATAACACAGAAGACATGTGTCTTTGAGATATCCTTTGTCACACATTTCTCTGTTTTGGAAACATACCAAGACACAGACATGTTGAAAAATATCGGGACATGTATCAAGACATGACAGACATTTCCTGAAGATGCCTATTGTGTCTTTCTTTTGGGTGCTCTGGAGGACATTTCTGGCTAAGATTCGTCATTGGCACCTTCCTCCTTGCTGCATACTCATGTTGCCATTCTCTCTTTTTCAAGTGGATGTTTTTTGCTCCTGGATCTCATTTGTTCTGTTGGGGGTACCTTTTCTACATGGTATCTCTATGCTGTTTTTCAGTACAAACCCCGTTATCATCACATAAAAAAATCTGGCAGTTTTGTCAATGGCAAACACCTTGGAGCTTTGTAATATTAGCTTGGTAGAAGGGGGGAACTCAGAAATATATCTAGATTGCAAGGAACGGATACCAACAGACCTCTGCAATGGTAGATGAGGATGGAATTTGGCCGACGCCATGAAAGTTCATTTCTCACCCAAAGCAATGGGAATTTACCACTGCCACATATTTGCCAGTGTTTTTGTTGAAGCAGATATTTGGGTAAAATCCTACAGGATTTATAGGTCTTCCTCCTCCGTAGTCGGATTCAAGACGTGTTAGTTGCTGCCCTATGCCACCACTACAATTGAAACTGGCACAATCAAACAGCCAAAAATCAAATATATCTTAGTATACAGTAGAAACTGTAACAAAGATCACTCGTGTCATTGTTGTGTCATCATGCCATGCTTTTCAACAATTTTTGTGTGTGGTACAAATGTTAGCATATAGCTTCATTTTCAAGAGTGCCATGGCAGGCAAGTTCCAAGTTCCATACCTTCCACCATACAATATGAATCAGCAACCATGATCCTTTTGGTATCAATTCCTGTGTCAAAGAACAAAAGTAGGGAGGGGAAACAACGTCTGCATCTCTGTAGCTCATACCAACATCATTGATGGGTTTCCATCCCAAGTGGCACAAACAAGACCACAGATTTGTTTTGCCATTTTTTTGTAGCTCTTACATAAAAAAACACTACTAAGTCCTACGTGTAATTCACTTTATTTAGCCTAAAAAATCAAGAACCTCCTTCTCTCTTGTTTTATTTTTGTTGAGAACTGGGCACTGCGTGGATGGGTTCAAACACAACAACACAACCAGAAACACAACAACCAACAACACAACAGCATGAAAATCAATGCAACAATCAACTAAAAAGCAACCTTCAGCTGATGGTTGTGGATAGATAATCTCACCCATTCCCTGTCAGTAGAGGAGAGCAGTGGCACAAATCAAAGCTGCTGCTCTTCTCTATTGACGCATTATGGGCGATCGGACAGCGTAGATCCATAAGGCCAGCAAATGGCCGGTAACTAAGTAATATCATCTTGATACCATCAAGATGATATTGCTCTAGAATCATAGCTAAAAATAAAATAATAAGAAGAATAATTAGACTATGACGAGTTACCATCCCATTATTTAATGTATTTAGTTGTCATATGGTGTGGCGGAAACGCTGTGGATAGCAGCAAATGCATCCGCAAAGAGCATTTATTGCTCAGCAATTTTGCTCTTTTTTAGCCAAAAATCCCCGATGTGGCCTTGATATTCCACCCTGACCAAAACATCCAACTTCTTCACAGCCTTCACACTGCGCCATCCCAAGGTGATCCATATACCATTCCCTCCACAAAAATGGTATCTTGGGGGGCATAGGTACATACAATTCCTCTGTTAGCGAGCTCTGGAAGATTTGTTTAGCACCGACAGAGCATCTTGTGTGTTGTGCCAATAATAATGGACCACTTATCGTCCATTTTATCAAGCAGGCAACCACAGCTTTTGTCCCAGCCTAGCGTCTACAGGACAAACTTCCAAGTCACCCCAAGAACATTGAACGCTTTGTCTTTTATTGATGAAGTGTTTGATACCTATAAAGACAATTGAAGACTGTAATACTGCGGGATAGGCAGGAACAACAAACCAAGCAGTGAGCAGCAATAAAAAACAAAGAAGAAAAAAGCTAGGTAAGGTACGTACAATAGACGGGACCAGAAATCCATGGCCGAGCCCCCCACTTTGGTGTGTCACATGGGATGGAAACCTATCCATTGTGCAACAATGGCAATGCCAGCAATGACAATGATAACTCCCTCTACAGGGCCACCAACAGTCTTTTTGCTACTCTGTCAAGCCCCCAGGAGTCCTTTGTTGGATCTAACACCAAGAGCACCCAAGCTTTGGCTGTTCAAGCAACAATGCATCTATATATGACCAGTAATACCAGCATTGATGCTCAGGCCACCATTGATCATCCGCTGCCTCCACCAAGTATACTGTTTCCAAGGCCACCACTGCAGATGCAAATGTTACTGAGAATAATGACGGCAAGGTTTATGCCAATGTTGTCACTGTCGATGCTAATCTCACTACCGCCGTCACTGATGTGCCATCAACAATGCCAATACTGAGCTCATTGCCTCTATCAAGGACATCAATGATGCTGATGTTGTTGCCCCCACCTCCATGTTGCTGTTTTGTACTGCTATTGACAATGCTAATGAAAATGCTAAGCTTGCTATCACCAATGATATTCCACCTCCTTCCTTTTGTTGGTGTCATGACTCTACTGATCCATTAAGTTCAGTCAACTTTCAACCATTTTTGGACTGGACAATTTTTGAGCCTACAATCATTGTTTGCTTTGCGGGATTTTTACAATTACAGCAAGAGAATGTTCCCATAAAGATGATGATAATGATATGATGGGATTGGCAGCTCAATGATGGCAATAAGCTCAACTTCCAAAAGGTGGATAATGTTCATGGGGCTCAGATTTGGTCTCCATGTGGATCTTGAGCATATTACAATGATCAATAATTGCTTCTTTTGCAGCACACCATTGTCAAGCAAGATTATTCTTCATTTTGATATCTCCATAACAACTAGCATTGTCAGAATGAATCTTGATGGTTGACATACAATACTAACTCAGAATGCCTTCAACATGTGTGTATGCATTACTTGGCCTCCGGGCTCAGATAGTCTTACCATCTACTGATCTGTCAAGATCTCATACAGTGCGCTACCGAGCCCTAGCCCTAGGCTCTTGCTGTTAACAAGATGAAACGTCTCGTTATGTACCCCTAAACTAAGATACTACCAGACCACCCACTTTTGTTTCCCTCCTTATCCTCAATCGGACCCCATATCATCCTCATTGGCAGTTACAACAACCAAGGCTCTAACCACCTCCAAGTCCATCAGTTGCCCCCACCACCACTGATGGGGGCTGGTCCCATGTCTCCTCACCCCTTACACGTGGAAGTCAAAGATTGGCCACTTCACAATGAGGTTGACAATCGTCTGTCGTAACACTACAATGTAGTGCGCAAGAGAATGCAGTCCAACCTCTTCCAATATATTCTTTGGTGGGGGAGGGCACTGCCACTCACCTATGAGTGGATCCCTGCAGGGTTTATGGAGCCTCACCGTCTACCAAGCTGTGCAGATGTGAAAGTCCTCCAAACTCCTCATCGCATAAGGTGAGAGATTCTAAGTTTTGCTCCTAAACAGTAGCACAGCCTGCATCATTGCTCTGTAGAACATGTCACATACCCTGGACAATGCATTCTCAGCACAAAGCACCTGCAAGATTCAGCTCCAGCTTTTGAAAGCCTTTTTGGTGTTACTGTGCACTGCCTGAACATCATTGCTATCAAAAGCCAACATTCCGCCCAGGTATTTGTCTTCAATGTATTATATCATAATGATCAGAAGAAGTGGATTGACGGAAATACTTTCTACCCATATGAATACAAGAGCAAGCTAAAGTGTATCTGTGCTCACAGTTGCTGTCCAATATTGTTCAATCGCATTTGAAGGATATCTTGGGATTACAATGCATTTATTCAAATACAGGGGCAAGCTCAAGTTCATTTGTGCTCACAGCACTTGTTCTATCTTGTTCAATCACGTCAAAATCAAAAGGATACGTTGGGAATACAGAATACAGAGCAGTGACATTATTCAGAACTAATCAAATGAGGTCAGCATCTTGAGCTAGGTTGAATGTGTGCATATATATCATTCAGCAATAGTTTGATTTTGATGACCACACAATTACTGAATGGAACAAAACCAGTATTTTTGAGCACCATCATTGCTTTGACAAGCCAATTTCAGTTAGACCAAGTAATGAGCCAGATTCTACTTACATCAATGATCAAATGAGGGGAATGGTTTCCAAGGATATAGATAAGGGACCAAATGATATATTAAAGTGTTGTGAATCTTGACGTTGGAGATTTCAAAAGTACCATCATTTTGTTTTGTGGGACATCAGAGCAAGCCAAGATCATAGCATGATTGGTTATGATCGGCTCTTGCATCTTTAGCAACTATATTGATCGCACCAGGATCAATTCAACCTTGCCAGCTGATCAGAAACATTGACATATCTCAATGCGAATGAAGATTATCAGATCCACCAAACCCAAATCTGGTATCAACCCTGTCATTATGATTTTGCTGTTGAATAATTTCCATCACAGCTTGATGTGGAATTATATCAACTTGATTATATTATGCGTAGTTGGTATTGATTGTCAAATACACTGGCTTCAAAAGGCACAACACGATGAAGGAGTTTGGCATCGGGAAAGGAATTATATTTCATAAGATCATTTGTGGTGTGTCAATGACACTTCTACATCCAGCGGTAATGTTGTATGTGGTTCGAGATAGCACCAGCTCAGCATCATTGTAGATATCATCAATACCAACACTTCAATACATTTCACAGCTCCAGCAATGAAAGTACTTTCAAGAAACGGTGGGAAAAGAATTATTGAATTTTGATTTGATTCCAACCTTCATCCAATCATCCATTCATCTAACCAACCAACCCACCAGCCAATCCACATGTTAATTCATCAACCAATCTGACAGTCAATCCCCCATTCAACCAACCAATCAATTAAACAATCAGCAACAGGTACATGCCACACTTGACAACACAAATGCTGCATGTCGTCCAATGCCCGCAAAATATTGCTTCATTGCTTGAGTCCAGCCTATGACCACTGTCGGACTGAATAAATATCGAGCCCGCAACTGCTGTTGGACTCACATGATTTTACAATTGTAATAACGAATTCCATTACAAATGAGGGAGCTGCAGATGCGCTGAATGTTGTTGACAATTGAGCAATTCCATGCCCACCATTACTTACTAGAGCGTTGACACAGTGGTCATCAAGGGAATTATGTATGGCTCCTTGAAACACTAAGATGGCTCCCGCTTCCACATTTCGCTCATCATTGATCACCATGGCACACATGTTACAACCGAGAGTGATTCCAAATATCTCTTAGTTCCAAATCATTGTTGAATATTGGTATTGGCTGTGTGAGGTTTGGTTGGTTGCAATTTGAAGAATATTCTACACCACAATCTTCTCTACATCATTTGGATATTTTCACAGTCTACTTCAAATTCTAGACAAGAACCTCTATAGTTTCCCATGATATTCATGTGATTGATTAGCGAGGGATTGTTACTGTTCCTTCGTAGGATACTACTTAGGAATAGATAAACATCATCATCTTTCATCATGATTGTTCGTGTTCCTTCGTAGGATACTATGTAGCAATGGTTCAACATCATCACCATAGATGGAGATCCGCTCAGATCCGCAAAAAGTCACAAAAGCCATCATCTGCCATCATCCATCATTCATCATCATGTTGAAATACTTGGTAGCATGGTCAGTACTAGCACTCATTCCTGCTGC